>PDGT01000023.1:4236175-4291890 GCA_003671415.1 Megathymus violae | reverse complement strand
TAAGAGCCTCGTTGGTGCGCTTTCATATGACTGACATATCCGATTTTTGCAGTTAATGTGCGACCACATTCAATTAAATTTTTTTTATTTTTTATTTATTCATAATGTCTCGTAGGCATTTAAGATGGAATCTATCCAGTGATGCAATGTGTTTGCGTACAGGGTCCACGTTTCGGAGGCATACAATAGACTTGGCAGAACCATTGCCGTGTACACAGCTACTTTTGTAGAGAGCTTTACATCATGTGACCGGAAAACCTTGAAGCGGAGTCTGCCAAAGGCTGAAGCAGCTGCTCCGATTCTGCTGTTAATTTCGCTATCAAGGTGGCACTTGGATGTGATAGTGCTGCCCAGATATTTAAATTGATCTACTTGCTTAATCGAAGCATTCCCTAGTTTTATGTAAAGCGGAGCACTGTTCGGTGTGTCTAGTGCCATCACTTCGGTCTTCTTCACATTATTCTTGAGACCAAAGGTACGACATGACTTATCGAGACACGATATAAGTCTCTGTAAACCTTCCGGGGATTCCGCCACAAAACGAATCGTCTGCGTATATCATCTCTGTGATAATTGCATGAGACACTTTGGTGTGCGATTTTAGTCTCGTTAGGCTAAAGACTCCTCTACCATCGGTACGAAAACGAATACGGATACCCTCGGATAGAGTTTGCAAGGCTTCCCGAACTACAGCTGCAAAGTATAGGGCGAACAGAGTTGGTGCAAGTACGCCGCTGGTCACCAAAAAGAACTTAGAATCTTTGCCCTGTACATTGACACAACATCGCATATCATCATGCAGGAGACGGATCATTCTCACAAACTTATCCGTAACCCCGAGCTTTGTCAGTATCACCCATAAGGCCTCTCGAGGCACGCCGTCGAAAGCTTTCTCTTGGTCAACAAAGCATAGATACAGAGATTGACCTTGTTCTCGACTCTTCTCTTGCATCTGACGGACAGAGAAGATAGCCTCACAGGTGCCGCGATTTGGTCGGAAACCAAATTGGGTTTCTGGCAATGTGTCTTCAGAGAAGGAGATCAAGCGGTTCAGCAGAATTCGAGTAAAACTTTTTCTGCGGAAGTCAACACTGAGATACCTCTATATGAGTTGCAATCTGATCTGCAGCCTTTGTTTTTGTAGAGAGGGCAAACGCGTGAGACACGAAAGTCTTCAGGTATACGCTCCTCCTCCCACATTTGAGCAAAGAGCTCCCAGATGGTTTTATACAACTCTGGTCCCCCAAACTTTAATTGTTCTCCCGACATATTGTCTATGCCGGCAGCTTTTTCGTTCTGCTGCTGTTGAAGGGCATCAGTGACCTCATGCAGAGTCAGTGGTTTATCGAGCTTGTCAAATTTGGGGAAAGACATCATCGAGTTGATGTAAGATATGTCCGCAGCTCGATCAACATTGAGCAAGGTGTTAAAGTGCTCACACCACCTATTGAGTACATCCTGTTTGATGCTGAGCAGCTGTGAGCCATCTAGCGATCTCAAGGGCACTCTAGTACGTGTTAGTGTACCAATAAGTTTGCAGACCTCCTCATAAAATGCACCCAGCTGTTTAGTGTCTGCAAGCCACTGCAGGCGTTCGGCCTTGCCACGCCATCACTTGTCCTTTATTTCCCGCACATTCTTTCGCAATTCCGTACCACTTCGCTTGACTTGCTCCGCCTGATGATTATCTCGATGCTGACGTAGAAGAGTATTTATTTATTACTTAATTGTACAAACCTTACAAAAAGGATGGTACAATGGGCGGACTTAATGCCTAATGGCATTCTCTACCAGTCGATGATGCTTCTGGATGGCTTTGGTCAACAACCAGTCCTCTCGTGTACTAGGTTTGATACCTAGTATCCTCGAGGCGGTGGCGACTAAGTTGGACGAGAGAGTTTGCCAATTAGCCACAGAATCACCGCTCTCAATCTCTTCCGAATCTTATGATTGATTGCCAAATTCAAATTAAAAATCATTTAATCATATAGGTATTCAGTAAATACACTTATGAACGTCATTTTTTGCTTCTACCACCGTTTCGAAAAGGTGCTTTAACAATGAGGAGAAGAAACGGCGAAAGAAACTGCTCAGCACATCTTTTAAATAACATATGGTAATTACAAAAGTTTAAACCTATGCGGAACTGGTTTCGACACTAATTTTGTCCAGGCATCCTTGTCATTCATGTACTCATCTATACTATAATATCTTTTGCCTATAAGTTGTGTTTTAATACGACGCTTAAAAGTTCCAATGGGCAACTCGCGTAACGACTTAGGAATCTTATTGTAAAAACGAACTCCAAGCCCCATAAAGGAATGCTGAACCTTTTGAAGACGAAATGCAGATGTAACCAAATTATGCCTATTTCTTGTTTGATGATTGTGTGTATCACTTTTCTGCTTATACGTATTTAAATATTTTTTAATAAATACTAAATTACTATATATATACTGACTGGCTACGGTGAGTACACCTATTTCTTTAAATTTTTCTCTTAATGACTCACGCCACTTTAATCTGTATATAGCTCTAAATGCTCTTTTCTGTAATAGAAATATTGAATCAATGTCCGCTGATTTACCCCACATTAGGATACCGTAAGACATAAGACTATGAAAATAGGCAAAATAAACAAGTCTAGCTGTCTTTACATCAGTAATTAGTCTTATCTACCTAATAGCGTAAACAGACCTACTAAGTTTACTTGCGAGAACCGATATATGGGCGCCCCACTGAAGCTTACTATCTACGGTGATACCTAAAAAAACTGTGGATTGTTTCATAGGCAGTGTTTCGTTATTTAATTTAAGGATTTTGCCTACCTTCTGCACATTTAGTAGTGCAAACTCTATACACTTCGTTTTATTGGCATTTAGAACTAAGTTGTTTATTGTAAACCAATGCGATACATAGGACAAAGCACTGTTTACATCGTCAAAATTTAATTTATTTCTTTCAGTCTTAAGACTTAATATTTCAATATTAAAGATGTGTCATCAGCAAAGAGTATTATGTCCGCATGTTTGCTAATAAAATACGGCAAATCGTTAATATAAACCAGAAAAAGGAACGGACCTAGAATAGAGCCCTGTGGAACACCCATTACAATAGACGATCCCGATGATTTGGTATCATTTACACTAACACATTGAACCCTACCCTTCAAATAGGACGCAATCAAATTGAGAGCATTGTACTTAACGCCATAGGGACGAAGCTTAAGAAGTAAAAATTTGTGCTCAACACAATCTAATGCTTTGGACAAATCGCAAAAAACACCTATAGCATTCTGTGATGCCTCCCAGGCCTCGAATTTGTGTTTAAGAAGCCTAGCACCTGCATCAGTTGTACTACGACCTTTAGTGAAGCCGTATTGATCATGGTGAAGTAAGTCATTTCTGTTGAAATGTTCAAGCACTTGATTTAGTATATTAGTAGATTGCCTGAGCGTAGATCTCACACGTATCTAGACACTGTAATTTTCGGATATCTAGTCGCTTAGGCTTCACTCCCTCTAATCTGCGCGGAGGGAATAGACGGAGCTTCAGTTTGGTAATGACAAGTCGGTGGTCTGAGTAGCAGATCGCGTTAGTATCGCGCATAACGCGAGTGATGTGCACTTGGGAAATATTGCTTTGTCGGACAATTATGTAGTCAATCAGATGCCAGTGCTTCGACCTCGGGTGCAACCATGTGGTCTTGTACTTTGCAGGGAGTCTAACATAGTGTTGGTGATAGCCAGTTGAATTTGAGCACACAGGGACAGCAGGAGTAGTCCATTGCTGTTTATTGTTTCAACACCATGCCTTCCCAAGATCTTAGGCCAAGCTTCAAAGTCACGCCCAACTGTCGCATTAAAGTCACACATCAATATTATCTTATCTCAATATTCAATCATCAATATTATATATCTTTAGACGGTATCTTTGAAACGGTTTGCGTGACTTCTTCGTAAAACTTGGCTTTGATATCATCATCCTTGTCCTTTGTCGGCGCATATACACTGATGACATTCAGGTAATTGTCAGTGTCCAAATGTAGGCGCAACGTGGTGACACAGTCCGAGATGTGGTTAGGATATTCCTCTAGTTTAGACAAAATATCATTTTTGATAACAAATCCTACACCAAATCTCCTGGGCTCACAAGAGCGAGTATCTATCCAAAAGAAAGTGTAGCCACCCTTACGCTCAACCCTCTGTCCTTCGTCTGCCAGATGCGTTTCGCTGAGAGCAGCGATATCCACACCGTAGCGTCTGAGTTCGCGGGATACGATGACAGTTTTACGAGGAGGACCCAGATTGGTGTCAGTGTCAAGCAGGGTACGCACATTCCACGTCGCAAAAGTCATATTCCGAAATTTAATGTTGTTTTTAATATTTTGGTAGTGCTTCTGACCACGTGTTCAATGATGCAGAGACAGCCGTGGTTACTTCCTCCGAATATGAAGGGTTAAGCCTTTTTTGGGACACCTTTTCTAGTCCTTTCCCCGGATTGGGGGAAGCAGGGCCTCCCTGACTACGGCTGCTTCGTCGTCCAGGGAGCTGCCGAATCACACTGTTGACCCAGTGCAGTATAAAGCGACCATCTTCCCTGAACCGCCTACGTGCAGACATCAGATAAAGCTTGATTGGCATCACAATCAGACCTCTCTACCTCCATCCATCACCGTAGGTCTTTTGCTCTTGTCGGAGTCCATTTTCAGAGCCAAGTCATGTGCGCAGGAGATATTAAAGTGCACGAAACGTTAAAAACGACAGTGTGCGCGCAAACACAGGTGCACTCTTATTCCGACCTATCTAGATCCAATGGAACGGGGGACCACTACAATCGGAGAAAGGTAGGAACGTTCCCAGACATCAGCAAGACCTCTGATACAGTACTAAGCTTAGATGTAGATATTGTTTAGCCTTATCACTGGCTGGGATCACCAGTTGGTCTCAGCGGGAGGCATCCGCGAAAAGAGGAAAGAAGAATACTACTGTCACAGGAGAGAGGAGGATGACAAATAGCAACTAGAGCAGTCCGGGGTCGCGTACCCGTAGTGGTTCAAAAATATACTACAGTTATCGAACAGATAACTGCCAGAACCACCCTCTGGACAACTAATATTATACAGAGACGGTACGATATTTGTAAGTTTGTGTATGTAAATTCAGGGGGTAATCTCCGGAATCACTGCATATTTTTAATGTTTTTACCATTTGCAAATTATGTATTTATTTATTAGACATAAGCATAATGTATATACGAGTATATATTAATTTGTTCAACTCAAACGAAAGCTGGGTGCACCGGTAGTTATTGTTTTTGGTAAAATTGCTACCTAGCTATAATATTAATTCAAAAATGGTTTTGTAAAACTGCAAATAAATGCAAATCTCCCAAAATGAGTTATATCTAAATCTATATAGCGAATTTTGGATGTGATCACTTTTAATTTATCAGTAATGCGTTTTACAAGTTCAATATCACTCGCTTCAGTGTTGAAATCTGTTCACTTATGAGTTCTCCATAATATTTTCAACGGTGACTTACACAAAACCTATAATATAGTTATTATTGGTATTTTTTGATATATTCCTATTATATTGATATTTTTTTTCTGAACGATTGGTGCTCTCCTTTACACTTCTTGCATCGTTCTTATAAGTTACTCTATGATCGCTCTGTAGCGGTGCAGAACGTTCCCCGAGCGTTCAGCTCGAGGCGATACTCGTGTTGTCTCCGTTTTGTTTCGCGGAGGCGACCTTGAGTCTGTCACTGTCGTTCCTACGATTATTAAGCATTATTTTGTACTGTTAGTAAGCATTGATGTAAAATATTTGATTTGTCAGTTTTGTGGGTCTAGGTTTTTAAACACTATTGTAATTTTTAAACGTCTATCGATCGCGTTGCATTTGAATGTTATCTATCTAATTTAACATTGATTTGAAAAGTTTATATACATTATAAAGTTATTATACAGTTTTAAGGCAACTCATCGCTGCAATATTAAAATAGCTTTTAATTATAGACGTGAGTCGTACATCCATTTTAAAAGATTAGGAGACTTAAGAATTATTCACTTCAAAATAGCCTGCCCACCACTAAATTATACCACTCGTAGTCTCTTCTTATCTCCCCCGTCCCTCTCTCTTCTAAATCTCCCTCTCAGTTCACCCATTCCCACTTCCTGCTTTGTCTCAGTGCCTAATTTTATATTATCTCATATATTACGTTTTATATTATGAAACTGTTTTAAGTTTGCATGTTTGACCATGTTTATTTGAAGATATTCAGGGAGCAATGTAATTTTTGACACATGACATAATTACTGGTACCTACTTCAAATAGATTGTTCTATTTAAATTGATAACAAAATATTTTTTATTAGTTTATCATAGTTAGCTAAGGTACCGTGGTCGTTGTTACATTCTGTTAGTGTAAAGTAAATAAGTTAATTAATAATACGGCCATATGCATAAAGACTTCTTGAATTTGAACAGAACATATAATGAAGGGCATCTCTGATATGCTAAGGAGTGGCTTGAAAAGGGATAAATCATACAAAAAGCATTAATTTTTGTATCATATCCATAAATACTTATTTATACATGACTTCAACATGAGATATATATCTATTTAACACTATAAAATAAATAATATCATACGGAATCTAAACTGAATTGATGAGGTTTAGTGTCGCGGAACGTGAATGAGGTTACCAAGAGAATGTGACTAATGGGACTCGTCTGGCGCCAGTCAGGGAAGCCAGTTGGATATGCGTAGGCCTCCCGTGGTGTACGCGTTCTTACATTCCCATATAGGAAATAAGCGTTTTTTAATTCATTAAACTTTAATGTTACGCATTCGCTAATAGAACATTTAATTTTCACATCATACCTACGTATTAAAACTGTCACTGGTAGAACTTTTGAGATAATTAGCTAATCTTTGTTAATAGTTTTTATCTTTTATTACCTTAAAAGTTAATAACTTGTGTGCATACAGGTTTGAATATAACTAGTCTAATTGATTTTTATATACCTAACTTTAGATTTGATGATTATTATTAATTTATCTCATCGATTACGTTCTTAATGGTCAATGGCTTATTGAATACGTCTTTTTGTGGCGCCTTTTTATTCGGAGATCGCGTCTGAAGCGGTCGCGCGGGCGGGACCCCGCCGCGAAGGTATCCACGGAATGCCTAAAAGGTGACTCGTGGATAAATTACGGACATTTCTTTCATTTTAACGATTCTCTTTATTATTTAATTTATTTTTATTGTATGTTACACATTTGCCTTGTAACAATGTTTGTTTTAGGCTTCATTAACATAAGCATCACGCTGGGGTAATTTTTTGTACTACGGCCATTTTGATTTTTCGATAGCTTTAATTTCCCAACGGCTGTTTTCGAAAGAGCTTCACGTGTCTAATAAAGGAGATAGCGGGATGTCTCAATTGTACAAACGTTCGTTGGTTTTTTATCGCGTCTTGCTTGTGACATCATAAAACAATTAATTTATTATCGCTCTGTGAGATGATTTCGATCAGTTTATCGGCGTGGCACGCGGCTGGACGTTAATAGTTTTATGTGAGAGGTAATTTTTATTAATTGGTCGTTGATGAAGTGCCTAGACAGATCGTTAAAGCTACAATGCGGGACTCGTCAATATAATATTGCCAACTAACAGGCACATAACTAATTAATAAATTACTTATCTGGCTATTAGTTTATTATACTTGTAATAAAGTGTATTGCAATTAATATTGTTTGTAGAACGTGTTCTCATAAGACTTATTATCGACATGAAACATTACAACTATATAAACACGAATTTATAATTAATGCATCATACTAGAATCAGACTAGGTAACATATGCAACATTGCGTCATTCTTATTTTCTTATAACACAAACAGAAAAACTCGAGGAAAGAAGCCATACTTCATTTTAAATTACTGAGCTACAGAACACAAAATGACTTATTTGTAACATTTTCACAGTACTTGGCACTGCAAAGAAGTTACATGAATATCAGCACTGTTACTTCAGAATAGCCCGATGCATAAACAGATTACGGAGCTGGATATTATAGGTAGGTATAATAACCGAGCGAAAATGATGGACTTTTTACCATTATTTCAAGTCACTGTTTAAAAATACTGCATAGAGTTTACACGGTGTCGATGTCTATGCGATCAAACTCTTCACAAAGATAAACTATATTTTCTATATTATAAGTCTACGTCTACTAATTTAAGACAGCATCAGTTCAACCCATCTAAAATACACGACTAAGTAAAAAACAATAAGTTGTGCACGAGCTTTCTTGTAGCTGGTTAATAGTTATGATTAGAAATGAGATAAAATCGGCTGTGTTGATTTATAATGAGTTTGCCGCTCCGAACCCAACTCGCATAACGATTTGTCAAAAATGTTATCTCTACATTATTAAATACGTCCAGCTGTCTGTTCTAGGCTTGAGAAATGTAACTGTATACTGTTTGTTTTTCGATTATATATACTATACATTGACATCAAACAAATAAGGAAAGTGCTGCAGACATTGCTGACTGCCAGAACAAATAACATAAGACCTAAGGTCCGATAATTGTCCGGTTGCTGGTTTGCGTTCTCCTTGAATAAGAGGTATTAATGAACCGACTACGTTATTCAATTGTGTGTTGTCAGACTTTATTTATCTTTGTTAATATTAAGGAAAACTTAAAGATTGTGAAATATTTTATTCCAAGTTTTAACTTAATTTCATTCACGTTTCTATCTTACTGTTACTATTAAACGTATTTTGTAAGTATTTGCTGTGTATTCCTTACACATCCATCTATCTATGTCCGAGTCCAAACCATGCTCAGAAGCGATGGCGTCCAGGCCTCTCCTGCCAAATGGAGATTGCTGGGACCTGTATCACCTAGTTTACTTGCGATTGCACTGATACGTGGTTGTAGAGATTTTTACCTAAATGAGTTTTCATGATAGCATTTCAAGAAAGTCAATAAATGCGTCTGTAATGCTTTGATGATTGGCTTGTAATGCTTTAAGGATCATTCACTGTCCCCATTATTTAAGTATCAACTATTGACATATTTTTTATCCCGTCATGATATAAAAATGACAAAATAAAAATTCTGATCTAATTAACTGTTTTTAATGTTAACAGTAAGCAACAATATCCGGGATCATTTAACAATAGTAGCAAGTGATATTATAAAAGAGAGCTCATCTTATTGTTTCATTAAAACAAAGTTCCTTATACCCAAACATAAACAGTCATAAATTTATCCCCAACAACACAAAAAATGGGAAATTGTAGACAGATTCTAACATCACACCACTTCAATACAATGTCAAGTAACGGCAGTTTTGACGCCTCTACAGCTTAAACGTAAAGATAAAAGCTCATACATACTCCTCCACCCCGCACAAGGATTTCGTATAAATAGATATAATGAGACGTCACAAATGTCCGAGATCCGAGAACATTTATTTTTCATTTATAATAAATTTATAATCTAATACAGTATTTACAAATTTACGACCAACATCGTTTTCCACGAGATTTGTAAATACTTATCAGTTATCAGTTTTAAAAACAATGTGCCCTGCCCACTGCCTCTTCAGGTTTACTGCTATACTGCAAGGTCATCTATAATGTTACCAATATCACCTGCGTGCCGAACGAGGAAATTCTGGTTCGATCCCAAAGCAGTTCTCATAAGTAGATAAGAGAAATAGAAGATAGTTTGTGTTTTTAAGGAGCTTACTTTAAATTATCACTACGCATTATTGATCCAAATGGGCTTATGGTTTCTCAATCAAAGACGTAAAAGCTGTAACCCCACACGATGGTCAATTACGGGTTGAGACTTCACACGCCTTTGAAAACGGTATGGAAAATACTCGGGTATGTATGTTTCTTAAAGATGTTTCCCTAGACTGACCCATGACAGGAAGTGTAGAAGCAAGTGACAATGAATTTCTAATTTAATTCGTAATAACAAATGTCTAAGATTTCATTCTTCCATATTTATGAAAATTTAATCATATTATGAATTTATGAATTTTAATTCATATATATGAAAGAATAAATATTAAAAATGTTTTTGTAACTTTATTTTAATCTAAAAAATTCGTTAAGAATGTCTATTACTGGTAGGTACGAGCACGGTATCTACTGTAGGTAAGTAATATTTATTTCAATAATAACAGATGCGAAGGCCCTGACTTTCACTTGATAGCTAATATTCGTCTTCAGTATAGTAGGGGAGAAGTGGCTTGAAAGGGACAATTGAAATAATTGGCAAAATAAAAACAATTTCTTGTCAACACTATTGTTGTCGTATGGCAACTCTGATTCACATTCGTTCGCTTCTAACATCACACTCCTGTCTTTTCAAATTTGATGAAGCCGTGCGAATGTTTTTTTGGCATTGAAAAGTATTTTTTCTGTCATAATTGCGAAACGCTTTCTTAAGTGCTGTGATTAATTATTTAGTTTTTAACCACTATTTATAATAGGTTGGAGTCTTACATATACGATAACAAAAGTTCAGTAAACTTCATTTTAAAATTGTATATTTTGTGGTTATGTTGTCTATATCAAAATCATGGTTATGGATAGGACACCCCTTTCACATGTTATTTTATGTAAAAAAATTAAATATATATTTCTTATTAACATTATAATAATGTTGATTTCTGTTTAACTAACATATATTACAAATAAAATATTGCACTTACTTTTAAATTTGATTTTTAAACATATATACCCACTTATAAAGTTATTGTATACGTATTTTATATTTTTAGAACATGGGTAGCAATATAGTATAAAGTGATTTTTTTAATATTATTGAATGTAATTTCATAAATTATGGTGTCCCTTTCAATACAGCAAATTTATGAAAGGGACAAAACACACATTTTTTTAATATATGAAAATAAACAACTATGAATTAAGAAATGACAAATATTGCATTTTATTTCAATAGTGTGATAATGGAGGCTTCCCATTTGACGCTAACTTATTCCAAATATTATCTCTATCATTTACTAGAACTTTAACAACCAAAATGTCCCTTTCAAGCCACCTCTCCCATAGTAACTCGACAGTGAACTTCCACCATCACGCCATTAGTTCGTAAAGGGTTTCATCTATTCTTGAATCCAAGTCCACCTTTCTCGCTCGATGCTCCTTTACTAAATAATGACAAGGAGAAGGCGTCAATACAATTGCCAATAAATCTACTCGGCGGTTCTCGTGCGTGGCGTAAGCAATCATACCTGGTTAGCTTCCACCGTCTTTCTAGAATTAATAATAAATGAGCTCCCTTTTTTGAGCTTCTTTCTTGACTAGCAACGAATCAGTGATGCTTTTTAATGTAACAGATGTCTACAGATGCCGATGAACACGTACCATCCGATTTTTATCGTCTACGGACATAAATAAAGCCATAAATATTTCCACAATACCTACATGGAGCAGAACAGTCTTTTCCTCCTACCTACCTCCTAGTTCGTGTCGCAGCATAGATAGCGGATATTTGTTACCATTGAGTAAAAACAACCTTGTTTATTTATTTCTCTCAATTATTAGATCCAATGGTAGTAAAATGACTGTATTTTGAATCCTCGAGACAGTTTGTTCCGGTCTTAGTAGTGTAGCATTTCAGTGGGTCGTTCCATCACTTTGCCAGACAAAGATGTCTTTTGTCCGCGCAAGTAATTTGAAAGTGATTTATTACCCTCTATATTATTACAAATTCAATATGTTCGGTCACGGTGGGCTTATGGTTTTCACTGACTGTTATTTCACATAAAACATGTTTTCTAAACAAGACGTTGGGCGCAGTATTGTCCGGGTCTACAAAGCACACTTTTGTCATTCATTAGAACTTCGAATGAAAGGCTGTTATATATCTCAAGCTTCACTGATCTTGGTTGACATATTTGTTAAATTCCTGTAATAGATGAATATCCAACTCTTTGTTTTTATCCAGTCCCAAATTCATTTGTTTTAGGAATTGCTTTGTTTTCTTGTTTGTGTGATTTATTGTTTTACGTTGTTACGAGTGGTGAGTACAAATAGTTGATTTATGACAGTAATGTATTTATTTTTCATTAATTCACACTAAGATGTATAAAAAACAGTAGCAGCACAATAAAATAAAAAAAAATACACTTGACTATTTACTGGACTTTAGATCAGAAAAGAATAATTGACCCTAGTCAAAAATGGCAAATAATAGTTTAATCTAATACCTAACAAAATCCGTGGATTGCATTGTCGTGTTACCACTGAATTAATCTTTTTAGGTCACTTTTAGCATATTTATGTCAATTTATATTATATGTATTCCATAAATAATCAACGGAAAAAAATTAAATATAACCGTATATTTTACCATTTTATTAAATAAACGATCAAAATATCTGTCGTTGAAACTGTGTTTAAACCCGATGTTTATTTCATTATTTTGTAAATTTATTCTTATTTTATATCATCACAGGAGGTGCAGTATCATGATTTATATTTCTTGATTTTTTCTTTATTTACTAAATATTTTGTTATCTTTATTGTCCTATTTGGTGTTATTTCCACAAACTATCTGTCCGGGTGAATTATCCCGTTTTCTGACATTGTCAATTGTTGATTTCCGACATCGTTAAATTACAAAGACTTAATAATTAACGTAATTTATGTGACCGTATCCTCCAGTGACAACCTAGTACTTTTATTGTAGACGTGATTCGAATCCTGCTTGTAGATAATTTTTCAAATTATGATCGTATTTGACGACCCCATAGCCCAGATGGTAGTAACCTTGCCTGCCGAGCGAGGGGTCCGGGTTCGACTCCCGGCCGGGCAGACATTTATAAGACAGATAAATGTTTGTTCTCGGGTCATGACTATTTGTTATGTCATATTTGTGTATGTCCATGCCATCCGCAACACAGGGAATCCTAGTGCGGGGGTGTGAGTATGTAAACGTATTACAAACAATACAAACAAATTAATTATCAATTGCTTCCGTGAAAGCAAAATATCGTGAAGAAACCTGTATACCTGAGAGTTCTCCAAAATGTGCCCAAAGGGATGTGAAGACTGCCAACCCGCATTTGGCTAGCATACCAGAGTATGGCCTTCACCCTCTCATTGAGAGAGTAGCAACCGGACCCCAGCAGTGGGACAATATAGGTTGTAATAATGATGATGAAGATCCGTGTGACCGAAACAGTACATCATTATTATTTAAAAAATAGTTATTTCTAAGTTCACGTTAAGACACTACTTTATACCTACAGTAGGTATATCTACTTTATTAATAAGAGGTCATTAATCTTTGTTTTATTTCGTGTTAACACCAGATAAAACGGTCGTCGTAGTTTTATAATAGAGTGAAATATGAAAATCGTCAAGCGATATTAATAAAACAGGCGCATTTTACACAGTTGAGCACGTTCGACTCCTATCGAACGACAGCTGCACATCGACGAAGTTGAAACGGTTGAAGGATCGTTGATGACGGAATTATCTCGGCGGTAGGCCACCACACGTCGCGATCTCCAGCCGCTGCACGCGCCACCACTCGCCACTTCCACGATGGATTGCTCGCTATTTAGAGTACCTACATTGCCGGGGTCTCTAAAGTGCTTTTGCGATTAGCATGTAATAAAATTATGGTTTGTGTCGTTTCTATTTCTACTCTGTTACCTGTTACGTATTTATAAATAAAATTTATTTCAATCGATCTATTAATTTTATTTAGCAAATAAAAGTAAAAATGTTGCTTAGATAGATCGATATGTATATTTTAAGTAAGTACTTAGTTACAGTAACACAAAAAATACCAGTTGTTAGAGGTCATTACAAAGATACTTACATGTTAGCTTGTCCCTGTAGCTTGGGAACAGAATACGAGATACGGTATCCCCTGCCTGTCGTAGGAGGCGGCTACTTCGCGACTTTCGCGGACTCCGGGGTTGCGGGCGGTAAGAATGGAAGCTGGAACCGTCGGCTAGCAATCCCGGGAAAGACGACGATATATGTCGCCACGTACAATGTTTGAGATCGAATGGTGCGGGACGGAACATGTTGTTTCTCCGGGGTAGAGCCCGATAAGGACACCACGCTCAGAGGACTCAGCATGCGTTCCTATATTCCTATGTTCCGGAGTCCTCTACTTAGCGCTGTAAAAGGTCACCGTGGTGGTTTTAGTGCGATAAAAATCCCACATAACCCGGCATCGCTCCCACGGCCTACCTTTTGAAGGTTTCCCCCCACTAATACACAAAAAAAGTACATGTTAGTTACGCTGAATGTAAGATGAAGATTTGCTAATATAAAATTTATTGTAAATTCTTAAATCTTGTGGAAAAATCTCTGAATGACGGTTACAGCCCTAGTAAAATCTATTGATAAGTTAAAAATATAACCACTGAAGTTTCGCTAGGCATAATTATGCAGTTGACAGTTAATTCAAGGTTAATTAATATGTAATGTGTATAATAATTTAAATTTGTTAATGTTCAATCGAATTATGAACTGAACCCGAGACCGACAGAAGTCTCTAAGTACGCAGATAGGCACTTGTCGTCGTACAGAGCAAAGACAATAATGTTGAATTTATCTATAAGCCAGTCCTAAATAAATAAGTCAGGACTTGTTCATTTATTTTGGTTTCCTTTGCACTACATCATATTTTTACACACCAGCATTTTCTGTTTTACATACTTTTCAAAAGTGTCACATAAAAAAAATTTAATACAAAATTGGTCGTGCAACGTTTCTTGTACATTGACTAAATCACATTTTATATTAATAAAGGTAATAAAACCCACTCGAGCAAAACTCATAATTGCGAACCAGTTTTTGGGCGGGGCTTTCGGTGGGATGGGCTTGAAGCCACGCCTACCGCACCGCCCATCGTAACGAATATATGTATGTTATATGTTTTATGTAGTTAAGAACTTAATATTTACCATGTACGAGTACACTTACATTATGATATACTTATAAATCCTACTGTACGAGCAACGTAGGCGAGCAACAGTCGTTGGATGATATTGACCACATCGCTTAGATAACCAATTTTTTCTCACAAAAGTGATAGTACCTACGTATGAAACAAAAATGAAATATAATTTTAACCTTGTAAATCGTATAAATTAGAAATCAAATCAAATGTACAAACAGGGAACTGGCTTAGAACGAGATCTGTATTATTAATTTTGCCTTAAAGCAAGCTTTAAGCAATTTTATGTGGAAGAAAAAGAAAAGCGGAAATTGTTTTTAATGTGTTTCCGTTACAGATTACAAGACAACGTTAAAATTATGTCGAAAACCAAAAACATCAAAATGTATAAAGTGACATCGGTCAGACTTTTCTTTTGTGTCATCCCTATAAGTTTTGATGTTTTTCAGAGAATTTTGTCCTCATTAACAGAACGTTACATCGTCTTGGCCCTAGTTATCTGGAATAGCAACCTGCAGGTCAGAAACAGATGTTCAGGCGTTGTAATAGCCACCCAAAACTTGAGTTTAAAGTTGACGTGACACCTTAAACGGGACATATTAAAATAATTAGGGATTTTTGTCATGAAAATATCAAAATGATAACTTTTTTGAGTTCAACGTGAGCGGCCGGCGAAACACTATCTGTCCAATGGACTGGTGAAAGGATAAGTTGCCACCCGAGGCCACTAACGACTTCAACCGGGTCCAACAGTTAAACGTGTTATTTGAAGCACAGAAACTTAAGAAATTTTGCGATCAGTAGTTACTTATTCATCTAACTACGATTTGCACTACTAACACTACCTATCAGACTGTGAGCTATTAAAATTCTAAGTAACAAAATATATTTAATATCTTACTAAATACAAAACTATAATAATTATATGGCAAATTAAGGAATTAAGTCCACATCGAAACTAAAACTGAAGGTTCTGTTTGAAAACGTTTGTAGAGTAGTTTTGACTTTTAGTAGACGTTGATAAGAGTAGATATATGTCACTTGGATAAATTTTATCAAACTTGATCAAATTTGTAGTTTATTTCGCGGTCGAGATGTGATAAAAAACAGATAAATCATAATACACGCTGTTACATCGGTCACATCACACCGCAGATTCAGCTGTAACGTCAATTTGTGAGATAATATTATTATTGGTATATGTAGATACTTATAATATTTTTAACCCGTAGGTGCCTAATGTACGTTCAAAATGATAGAATAATAGAATATAATAAAATTGAGTCAATAAGTAGGTAGTTAAAATCCATTTTAATAAAAGATGAGTAGTCAATATATACGGCGATTATGTAAAACGAAGTTATTTGATTGTATGAGTTTATTTTTTTTTGAACTGACAAAAAAGCGGACAGTTCGCCTCATGTTGAGTAATTACCATCGCATCAGTTGTACATCTACAGGAGTCACCATTGCATCCCCTGAATTTTTACGCCTTTATTAATATAATAATAACAAATAACAAAATGCTAACACTATTACTAAATATCAAAACAGCAAAAACAAACCCAATCTGACCTGGCATTATCCCACGCCCACAATAGCGGTTCCTCGTTGAATAACTCCCAACTGGAGATAGGATACCGACAGCTCCTAATGGATGGGCCGTTGTGGATAATAAATAGGCGAGGTGCAATATTTATGATTGCAATTACTGCCCTCCGATACTGCGAATACCTATTGCCTATCTGCCGCTTTAATGGAGGCTTGTAAAAAAATATAGCGATATTTATTAGAGCGGTATGAGAAAATATTGGGAGCAGGTTTTATACCTAAAGAAAATGTTTCGAGTGATCTCATTGTTATACATTTTCAGCTACATTGAACAATTTTGACAATACTCAAAATATTTCACATGCTTTGCTCACTTTGCGAGGCGTCTATGTGAAGGTATGAGGTCTATGAAGTATGTGAAACGGCATTCTTAGCACATGCAAATAAAAAGAAATATGGTAATGGAATCGGTGCTAAAAATGCCGTGTTTTGAAACGTCTTCTATGTGATTAAAAATGTCCATGATAAAAATACAAAACAATTCTTACATGCCACTAAATGGAAACAATTTTGTACATGATTTTTGTTACGTAGAGAATTAACGTATATTCGGACCTTATACAATATTAATGCTTTAAAAAGGTGCTGTCGCTAGAATGTTTTTAGATTTGCTCTACATTATGGCAACCTATAATTATTCAGAGTACAGTTTTCTCTTAAAAGAAGGTTGAATTTTCACCATTGTAGACGTAGCCATTAGAAATAAACAACTGTTCTTTAAAGATGCAATTTAACAAACATTTGCGATCCGGTATTATTTTATCAGTTCAAAACGGCCATCGCTTTTTAACTATTGAAAATTATATTAAAATATTTCTATCTAGAATTAATGTTAGGACTTACAGAATATATGAGTATATAGTATCTATTTTGAAAAAAAATCGAGTTAAGACTCACATTCACCAATTCATTGGGATAACATTGTTATTACTCATCTGTCATAACATTATTATCCAAATAAATAACAATCAAATTTTTCAAAGCTATTAGTGTCAATTACTTTTCTGCACAGCGTTTTATGGTTATCCAAATAACTTAATTAAGATAGGTATTTAAAATAATTACTTTAGATCAAACCGTAACAGCGTCATAATGAGATCAAAACAAATAGACTTCTATAATAAATTTAACATACAAAGTTGTTACAAAGACATTACAACTGCGACTACAAACGTGGATTAATTGCCCACTTTGTATGCGGAAACCGAACATTATTTCGCACATCATTTTTAACACTCTTAGGCATTTCGTACTTATTTACGTATGTCTTTGGTAAAAATAGACTCTTTTACGGGGTCCATATGTTCACTGAAATTAATGTACCCTTATATGATCAATCACGTGTCTGCCTGTCTGTCCAAGTTACCAATAGAGCTACTCTGATATACATACAAGACGGATAATGTTGAAATGTCTTATACCTACCTTTTTTAAGTATACAAGTATTTGGCCTTCGTAATTTCTCCACAAACATTTAATACCGTTTTTTTTTTACCGTTCAATTTGTTTTTTTTAATGTATAACACTAAATCTTGTCAATTGCTATCGAATATCAACACTAAAAATAAGAAAATCGATTGAGAAATTTAGGGAAAAATGGTACTTAACTGTTGTCTTTGTATTCGTTAGATAGCCGATGAACGAGTACATGGGCCATTTGGTAATAAGTACACTTAATAACGAATGTGATTTTTCTTTTTGACCACTTACTATCAGATGGGGCATTTCTATGCAGGAATTACATAAAAACTTGGGTTTTCAGTTATAATGCAGTACAGGTATAGTGTAAGTAGGATGATAATTATTGCGCTTCAAAAAAAGTGCAAGGAATTTTCCTTTTTTTCTTCCCTATGACAAGGCACCTTTCCAAAACATTAATATAAAAGCAACATTTTTGACGTAATTGCCCGTATGAAATGCGTAATTAACTGTGCTCATATGAATTAGAATGAATGGAATTATGCTCTTTTATACCTAATTGTTATTCCATACCGTTATGACGCCCTTAAAGGGATCATAGAGATCCTGCGTACTGAACGAATGGTACCGGGCCTGATTACCGACTGGAATGAACATTTAACTGATGGATAAACATTTGTTCTTGGGTGCTGATTGTTTATGATCATTTATATAATTCGTTTATGAGAGATCCTTGTCCCTTGAAATACAGGATAACATCGTGTGGAATAGGAAATTATGAGCGATTTTTTTAAGACAGTGCGAAAACATTCCGAGCGCAGGTAATACCGACTCTACCTCAAAATTCTTCTACTACAGGCTACATTTTAGTTTAAAATCAATTATTTATCTACATCCTGATAATTTTTGTATTTATGCAATTGTTGGTGACCGTTGGACTCCCGCTGGTCCTGCTGCGCCCGAGACTTCGTCGGGACCAATTTTATATCCACCAAAAACTAGAATAATTTATTATTCAACGAGCCGCGTTAGACAAACAATCGTAATATTATA
This sequence comes from Megathymus violae, assembly GCA_003671415.1. Lineage (NCBI taxonomy): Eukaryota > Metazoa > Arthropoda > Insecta > Lepidoptera > Hesperiidae > Megathymus > Megathymus violae. Next base: position 4,272,819 of record PDGT01000023.1, on the reverse strand, counting down.
ACTCTTTAACATTTAAATTCGTCTCTTAACTTATAAAGGCGGAACGCATTACCACAAAATTAATATGAAAATGGATAGCCAAACCATAAAAACCATCGTTAATTGACAAAGACTGGAATTCCAAATCTCTATGCCTGTCTACAGAGAACTGTTATAAATATAAATCTGAATTGTGTTAATATAATATATTATTATATTATATTTCATTTATAGTTTTTAATACTGATAAATTATTTCTTATGCACAAAAAATATTAAAATTCAAGATATGCTATACGAACGTGAAAATCCAGAATCAAAAACTTACTAAGGAAAGAGATGTGATCTACAACTTCCGATTTTTATTCTGATATTAGGAATTTGTTCGGTTATCATTTTTGTTAAAAGTCAATAAAGCAACAATGAAAATGAAGACTTTATTAAATAATAAAGAAAGGATTAGTTAAAGTTGAACCGAATATCGTGACCGTAGAGTATTTTATCATGTATTTTAAGCTAGTCGAATGTCCCTTACAATCGATTTAGGATCGAAAGGTATATTTATACCTTTCATACCCAACTAGATATTATTTATTATCTAGGCTACCTACATTATTTGGTATGAATATTAAGATTGAACACGATTTTTAATGTATTTTTTGTGATCATGTTTCTCAGCAGTACCAACCACAGTTGTTGACAACGCGCAGGCGCGCGTCGGTTCACAGCTGTCTCTGCGGGATCCATTTTCAGAACGCTCTATTTTTTAAAAATGGAACCCGCAGAGACACGTCCAATGCAATTAGTCACGAGAACGAGCCACAAAAACTAAGTATTATATTCTTTTAATTGTTCTGTGATCGAAGTTTTAATTTTATACAGACAATAAAACTTGCACACGCCGTAACAATAAAACTCATCATTTTTGGCAACTTGTGATTTTTTTTATGTGCCATTAGTTATGAAATGTCTTTTAATGGTCACCTCATTATAGTTGAATGTTTCTAAAATTCGACGTAAGATGTCCGCTGGCTAGGTATGGGTGGGAAACTGGAGTTCTTGTTTTACTATATCAATAAATTATACCTATTTAATAGTATGATGAAAAAATACCTTTTAACTACGAATATTGGATGTACGCTCATTTTTTTTTAATGTTAATAGCCGACAAACGAGCAGACGAGCCACCCGATGATAAGTGGTCAACGTCACCCATGTCCATCAGCAAGACCAAAGGTATCACTGATGCGTTGTCGGCCAGGAAATGAGAAGAAGGTTAGAAAGAAGGTACTGCCTCTCAAACTCCCAGCCGGAACACGACATTTATGAAACCCTTGATTTGATTGATGATAATTATTTACTGAAAAGGATTTACCTTTAATGTACTTCATTAAATAGAAATAAAGAAATACAATCCATTTATATCATCATACTAAAAAAACTAATTAAAAAAAAAAGACTAAAAAAACGTTAGCTGTGTGTTCATGAAGCTATTATATTATTTAGAAAAACTTAAAAATCAGAGTAATACTAACGTATAAAGGGTCCTACTGTGACGACGTTTAACAGTGCGTTTGGTGACTTCTAAATTAACATGGTTGGTCTTTAGCAGAACCCTGCGGGGAAAATGGCAGGGTTCCGAGGACTCCCGCGATTTCCGACAATGAGTGAGCCGCGAGACTCCCGAACTATATGAACCGACTGCCGTCTATTCAATCTTTACAATTGGAATCAAACAAATTATATGAAAAGGCGAGTTTTGATCCATTCAACTCCGTTTCTCTTTGAATATTTATATGGGTCGTTATATGGTGATGGTACGACAGAATTTTGCCCCCTTCCAGCTCATTAATATGAAAAAACTAAATTTATGGCGTTATTTTTCAAAATTGATACTGACTGATAATTATTATTTATTTAATTTTAATAACGATTTAGAATAATTTTTGATATTGCCAAGAAGCCTGCATGAAACAAACCTGCGTTCAGTATAATGTATAAGAAATTAAAGTTGCGTTCGTTAGAAAAATAATTTCCGCTTTATTTAACGTTGAAAAATTTTCTTGGTCAATCGATCCGATCACCAGTTAAACTAATTTATAAAAGTTAACACCTGCTTATAACAACATCAATTGACACCAACAACTGTTTAATGTGACCTCTGGCACATGAAAAAATCTGTATGACCGTAAAATATCTGAAAAAGAAAGAGAACGGGTGAGCGAAGAGAAAAAAGAGTCAAGAATACTTACGTCGACTATAAGTAGTCGATGTATACTATAAGTATTTAGATGATAAGTCATCTGATGATTTGCGTGCCAACTTAAAATAACCAGCGATTAAAAGAAGTCAACTGTATCTTATGCGTTTCGTTGCTTAAATAGGTACGAAAAACAAACTTAAAACAAACTTTTGAACAAAACGAAATCGAAAAACAGTCAAGCTACACGGAAAAACCATTGTTTGAAACATTCGCATCATGTCGCTCGACCGTTGCTGTTGTCATCGATCATTTACCCTACTTATGATATAGGTAATAAGCAATATAATATATATATATATATATATTTCAAAAAAATATTTGATCTACAGATAGCGCTTCTTTCTAGTTTTATTATTAGAATAGATGTTAAATAAGCACTTATGCATTTTTACACAATGTACACACCAAGAAGTATTAAATATAAGCACTATATACTCAAGGACCCATTAAACCAGTGATTATTTAACGTTCTGGAACTAAATGGAGCAAAATGGAAATGAACGCATAAGAACACTTTTGCGCACGTGACGTCAATAGAAAAAAGAAAATAGGAACAAGAGCGTTCTTAACATTAAATGTACCCTTGAAAGCATATGGAATTCACCCTTTACGTATGTGTCTAATCAGGTGTAATGAAGAGTTGTAAAGGGCTGAGTAGATCTGGCAGAAAGTTGTTCAGTGATCACTAGCCACTCCACTGTTTTCAGTTTTCTCATTTTGTCGCATTCACAGTTTTTGTTATTTAAGGGTGAGTTGAAAAAGAAAAAGTTAAAAACGTTTACAACTGTAATGTTTACCTGAATGAAAAAAACGGGAATCCCTTGAGTTCAGAGGGCTTAGGACTGGTCGTTGTCACGTCTATTAAGGAAGGCCTTAGGTCAACATGTGGATTTCAAAAGGCTGATAAGTAGATGGTTAGGAAATGTAAGGGTTTGGCTACCAATAAATGTAATACATTTAACATATTATTAAGGGTTTATTAAGTATTGTGTTTAAATTTAGTAAGTTGCTGTAGAAATATACACCAACGTTACACGCGAGATATCGGTTTATATCGACAGTGGGACTTCCACTTAAACTTGCCGTCAGTAAAAGGTTACAAAATATTAAACATTATGGTCTTTATACAAGTGTCTACAAATGAGTTCAATTATCGAGAAATTATCGAGAAGTAACAATGAAGACGTGAGGATATGGCAGGAGCGCCGCGAGCTTCGCCCTTCGAGACAATGACGAAACCCGAAACCGACCGGAAGTACGCGAACCCCCGGGTCGCGATTTTCTTGCCCTTGCGCATTCTTAAACTCGAAGAGGGCTAATGCCACTACACATTGCGATCGGCGCGAGGCATTGAAGTCAACTCGACGGCCATTGTTCAGGCGTATAATTATCCAGCAATTCTTTTATTGTCGACAAAATCAAAGAATATGTTATTCGCGTTCCCCTGACTTTTGACTCGTGTTAGGAACTAAATGGAGACGGTTAAATCTTCTCACAAGCTACTGAGTTTTGAGAGTCGTTTACATGTTCAATTTCTTGCACCGTTTTGTAAAATCGATTCAATGACGAATTATCTGTCTATAAGGTCGATCTTGAATACTAATTACTGTATTAAACATTAATAGAAATTACAATAACAGAAATTAAAAGAAAACGCTTATTTTGATATAGTAGGATAAGTCGGAATCGATACGACTTACAATTTTCTTAGTGAGCTTGTTATTTATTGCAGTGTGTTAAGTTTCCGCTAAGAAATCAACGTCTCATCTATAATGGATCAATACTCTATCTTCTTGAAATATTTTCAATTTAGATTCATGTAGGTATGCCGGGGAATCCCGAAAAGAAAATTTATTCTTTATTATAATATATACATAAGCATAATTTTGCAGTTTAAATACCTATCTGCATGCATGGTAACTTACTTTATAATAATCAAACGTAAGCAAATAGCAAGTCTATAACAATTATTTTCGAACTTGTTAAAATTTCTTTTGTCAATAGAATCTGTCTCCACTCCGCTGGCCGTCGTTTCCCCCTGTTCATCAGAGCTTTTGTGTTTCCATAATAACTGTGATTTGGTCTGTGATCGCCATTCTCTTAACACCGGGGAACAACAATATACTACGCGATACCTGTGAGAAAGTACGTTGAAATATTGTTCTTTTCAAGAAATTGTTTTATGTTGACACTTAAACAATAAACGGTACTTATCCACGTGTTCCCTGGTTTATTTCAAAAACAACTTAAGCGCTTGGTACATTAACACTTGATCAATAAATTGTAAAACCTATAGATTATGCTTTCATTGTTTAAGTTGGTTTAAAGTATAGGTAATGTAGTCTACACAGACACAGAAGTGTTTTTGTTGTAACAAGTTCTATTAAAAAGGAATTTAAAGATAGGTCACTTTTTGTATTTTTTTCATAAATAAGAGTACATAATCTTTTGAAAACGTTGAAGAAAAGAAAAAGATATATAATAATCGCTCTCAAATATCTCGTCTGTTCGCCTGTAATAACTACAAAATAAAATTAAATGTTTTAAGGACTATTTCTCTAGTGTTCCGCTTTTTCGTTCTCCACTGGCGAGTATTGGAAAAAAAAGTTACATTGTTCCCCAGTAACAACTACATATTAAAAACAATGGGCATTGACACATGTTTAGGTTTGACATTCACCACTTTGGAACATAGTATCTACCATATGTTTGCCAGTGGTAAACAAAAACTGGGGGATAATGGAAACAGATGGTTTTCAAAAAATTACGTTAATGTTTTACTATGTATGGATATGCACGACATATTCACGCTGATATTTCTAGTTGAGCCAGTTACATAAAGCGTGGTACGATCCAAGTAATTGGTAAAATACAAATGAGCACTCAAATCATAGTAATATATTGAGATTTCACGATGAGTTAATTTTAAAACATTGGTTAACGTAAAGTCAAAGAAGTACATCACCACGATCGATCGGTGTGATACACAATACACACACTTAAGCCATCATGTAGACTGTGTGACTGTAATTTATCATACATATCTGGGCGATAATGTGGTGGGGTTGTGGTACGTCTAAATACGAACTCATTGTTGCTACGTAACTTAATTTCCTCATTATAAAACACTGTTGTATTGCGCTTACTTAGATTTATTTTGGTAAAGACGCTGCCTCTGCGATACTATTGAAAAGTAATATAAAAGACCGAAGCAATCTTAGACGTCTTTTGGAACATAAAGATAAAATTAGGAAAGATTCGACGTTTGCATAAATTAAACATAGCCCGTTGTTTAAATGACAGAGCATAGCGTCAAAGCGGTATAGTCGCATCTTTTAATAAGTTTTCTAATTTCATAGCGTCCTCAAAGAAGGCGGGAGAGTTTTATTAAATTACAGCTTTCACAAATTATGTAGAAATAATAATTCGGGCGAACGGCGCGGAGGCAGCGCCGTGGGGGGCTGCACTTTTAATTAAACCCTAAATTATTGTTCACCTTCATTAATTCTTGCTCCTGCTCTGGCCATACTAATGAGTTTGTACTTTTTGTACCGCATCCCGAATCTAATAAACGATCGTGGAGGACGAGAGCATAAACGCGAACTTCCATTTGCAGTTTTGCAGGTTATCAAATTATGTAGCTTAGTTTTTTTTATATAATATACACATACATCTACATTTGGTAGTGTTAAAAACGTAATCAATAATAAATAACCCGTTAATTAAAGCAAAATCGATTAAGTGGTATTTGAGTCTACAATGGGCAGAGAAAATTTAATAATGAAAATAATAATGAAAAATCATTAACGGTAAATTGTTACGAGTGATAATAATGGGTTGGCTTTAAATCATTAGTGACCCGCTGCAGGGCATGGGTCTCTCCTTGTAACTGAGGGAAACTAGATACTCCTGCCTCCACGCTGGTCCGTGGACCGGTGGATTGGTCCAAGGATTGGTGGAAAGGCCTAACCCGATAGTCGAAAGCACTTAGGTTACCTGACGCCCGCCGTCATAACTTGAACACTGCCATCTGATGATCACGACTTAGATTGACAGCTTACTGTGATCTCCGAAGAACGAAAACGTTCATAAAATTTAGCCACTAGCAGGACTCTTGCTACCGACCGCAGCCGCAACTGCTCGTTAGATTTCAATGTTAGATTTCAATAATCAATCCATTATATAAATGAAAACCTACCGAATGCGATAACCCCAAAAACGTTTACATTAATTTTCGTACAGTTTTTTATTAACAGAGTAATCCACGAGGAAGATTCAACGTGGATGTCTTAAGTTATCATTCGTGTCGTAATCGAAATTACGTTTCATGACCGAAGGATCTCTTAGGGCGCTGCCATACTGATGCGATAAAATGTTTTAAGACGTTACTGAACTTTCGGTCTCTTTATTTTTAGAACTCATCATCAGACCCTCACCGTGCTCTACAGAGCCATTCCTTATGCACTGATGCACATATACAATTTTTTTAAGTCGGTTAAATATCCACCTATTTGCGTGGGAGTCATTAATGGAATTGATAGCTTTTTAAAAAATAATGCCTACGAAATTTAAAACGATAATTAATATGAGTTTGAATAAACATGAATTATGGTTAAGTTATTTTTTGAAGAAAATATTCTCCAATAAAGATTTTTCTTAGCGTCAAAAAATACATATTTCGTGCTTTAAAAATATAAAACCTGGAGAGTTGATATTTAAATTAAATAGAATAGTTTTTTGAACATGCGATTTATACACTTTGTATTCAATATAATTTTCATTTCAATGTGAGAAGACTCACACACCATTCACTCTTTAACAATGATATGGTTCTAATGTACATAAAATATAAAATATTAATAAGTATTTTTATATCTTAACTATTGTACACATTTTATCATCGTCACTACTTTATTATGTGTAATATAGATACGAGTAAATTGATGTATAAACTGGAGAATATTATAATCTTATCGACAGTAATTAATTAATCAGTCATAACAAAGTTTGAGTAAATATTGCATGCAAAATATTCAGATAAAAAATTTATTAAAGAAAAAGTTCTAGAGTAAAAAATAATAAACCTACTCAAAATTTATGAAAAATAATTGAAAATTTTGAGAGTGGCATTTTTTTCTTGGAAAGTTTCATTGGTCAGACTTACTGGCGACTCGACATGTAAAATAATGGGAACGTATTCCTTACACAGTACTTCAAAGGTGATGCGTAATTCTCTATAAAAAAGAGCGAAAAGTGCAATCAGAACTACGAGTATATACAGATTAAAATCGAGTCATTAAGAGAAAATTTTGAAGAAATAGGTGTACTCACCGTAGCCAGTCAGTAATAATTTAGTATTTATTACAAAAATAAATAAATATGTATAAGCACAAAAATGATACAAACAATCATGATACAAGAAATAGGCATATTTCGGTTGCGTCTTCATATCGTCTTTAAAAGTTTCAGCATTTTTTTATGGGGCTTGGAGTTCGTTTTTACAATAAAGTTTCAAAGTTGATATGTGAGGTGCCCATTGGAACTTTTAAGCGACGCAAAAAATATTAATAAAATAACATAAAATATCAATCCTCCTAAACCCTGACTAAACTTACACACTACCTTATCTGTTAAGTGCTCTTCTTTAAATATTTTCACTTACATATTAATTAATTCTACCATACCCAGTTTTTTACAGTGCTCGGAATTTAACTTGCTTTGATACTTTACATCAGTTCTGAAAATTCCGTATTGTAATGTACAGCACGCATGTTGGTTGTATTTCATTGAATTTTCCACGGTTATTTATTTATTTATTAAAGGGTCGCAATAAATTGCGATAAGTGGGGGCGGCTGGAGCCCCGCGGAGCTCGGCGGGGGCCCCCGTAACGCCGAGAAAAACGCGCCCGGGCCATAAGTGCCTTTCTACGATGTTGCCAAGGCTTTATTACACTTCGTCGATAGCTAAGGGTTGAGGCGATACAAGCACAATAATGCCCCGAGGTCGATTGTTCTAGGGCTGGAAGATTTCAACAAACAACCATTTTATTCAATGGTTAATCCGCATATACACAAACAAAATTCGCACCCCCTTACTTTATAATATTCATTATACATTTCAATAAAATTACTAAGTTTATTTGAAAGTGATCAAATTCAACTTATTAAAAACATGAATATATACCAATATGGAAATTGATAATTACATCCAAAAAATAATTTAGTAGAAACTTTATTTATATACTTTATACTCTACTGATAAAAACTTGAAGATAAAACGTATAACATAACATTCTTGACTTATTACATAGTATATTTATCTACTTTTAAGGGCAGTCTCTACCTTCCAATCCTACGTCCGATTTTGGGAAGCGTTTAACAATATTTTTTATAATATTTATAATAACGATATACTATAACACGCCTTTACAATCTCAGCTTACCAATTCTCTAATCGAATAAAATTGTCAATTTTAATTTAACACAAAAAAATGGTCATATGTGTCCTTGCTCGAATGAAGGATATCCCATAAATATGTGGAGATCGAGTTTCTAATCCAATTTTATCACACCTGGTTTTAAGATGATGATATCCTTATACCAATTTTATGCATCAAGCTATCTATCTGTTTTATATCAAATTTAAAATTAGTAAAGCTCGTTTATGTTTCCTGTGTGGGCGTGTGTGGGCGGCCGCGGGCGGAGTGGATCCTATTAGCGCTTCTGTTCAGATACCCTTAATTTAATAAACTTAACTGTGTTTACAGTCCATAAAAAATTGGCAGAATAAGAAAAATATTCGATATTATAACTTACGTATCCGAATTTGTTGGGTTCTATCTCCGTTATAACTATTATACACTATTGGTGTACGATTGCTGTATAAACCATAAACCTAATATACTTTACGTTAGTATATTATGTTTAAGGTATAGACATGTATTATTGTAGCCAAACAAATACGACTAATTAAGTATCATGTTAATATAATAAGTATTATGTATATATATGTAAGTCACTCAACCGCAATGTTATTTTGAGAGATTAATTTATGTAATTTATATTATATATTGATACTATTTGTATCACGACGGCAGATACTTTGATTAGATTTTATGATGTCCATTTTTATATTCACAGACAACAACAGCGGTATCTCACTAAGAAAACCCGTAACGACGCTGTTTTAAAACTTCTTTGCATACGTGAATGGAAACTGTTCATCCATTAATGAATACGAAATTGTAAATCAACAAAGACGTAATTTATTGCTTATTTATTAATTAGTGATATATTCATAATTTACGAAAAATATATCGTCTTTTATTGATAGCGTAATTGCGTAGCTTTAAAGGTTCTGTATTCCAAAGAAAAATACATTTATTTATCTGTGTAATAGAGTATTTTCGGTGAATTAGTTATGACAGAAGAAGTGGAGAAGTAATTATGTATGATGTACAATTTTATTAAAAAATATTCTGGTGTTAGTTTTGTCCTATAAATTTGGGAATTAAAGTCTGTCACATCAATCACATTATAACATGTCTAATCAAACATCTCGTAAAGTAAAATCTAAATATATTTTTTTATAATTTTACATGTGCTAAACGCGCCAAAAGAATAAATGTACATATCATTTCGAAGTCAGTAATGTTGAGGATTACATAAACCAACATTACTCAGCGTTATTTTATATTGTGGTTCCATCAATGGGGCTGATTGGGCAAATCTTGATAACATGCCCCTCTAAGCACCCTTGCTCTTACAATGATTTGCACAGATTTCCCTGATTACAGTAGCGTTTGATTGCCTCTTCTACTCTGAGCAAAAGTCTAAATATTCTACTCAATTATCCATTTGTAGACTATAATTAGATCTATTGTAAGTAATTTTTCGATTATGCGATAATCTCACATGAATTATTATTGCGACCTTTTTTTTCTTTTACATCTTTGGGTACGCTGTCGTGTCTGTCTGTCTTTCTGCTATAATATTGTCGAATTTTGTCCGAAATTACTAGATGGAAAAGCTGAAATTTATAAATACAAATATAGAGTTTGACAATCCAATGTCGAATTTATGTCGTAAAAATTAAGTTGTTATCGGGAGATAATATTCGAGGATAAATTAGAAAACATACTTAAACATCTATTTAGTATATACTATGTTTAACATTTTAAAATGCTTACAACAAAAACCATACTAAATAAGCTATACATATCGATCTAAAATTTTTAAAATGTTATACAAAAATCCTGTTTCTAAATTTCCACAAATAATAATAATACGTAAATACGTTACAGTACGGAACATATTCCCTCGCAAGCCCGTTATGGGTTTAATAAGTTTTTTTTACATTATATTTCATTCATTTCTTTAATTGAAATTCCATTTTTAAATTAACTTTAAAATCTTATGTAGCCTACGAAAAGATTGCTCTCAAATTGCTGAATGTTTCCGACTTAATATAGGTCTTTATCAATATTATAGTCTGTGTAATCCTGATTTATAAATTAAATTTCATCAAAAACAATTCAGTACTTTTTACATGACAGATTAATAAACTTCTTTACGAACTTCGGCATTTATAATATTAGTTGGTTTCATATTTTTTTTCTACTGGAGATGGTACTCTTACATCTTAATTAAAATTTCCTCTACCGTGATAATTTTATTCATCGACATGCTATATTGCAGCTCAGAGGGCAGCACGAGCAGTATGCTATCCCTATCCAGCCGTGGACAACCTAACCGAGTTGCTTTATGTTATGAATATTTACACACCAGCGGGCAGTCTCATTGTGAAATTGTATCGATATATTTACCGTGACGTTAGCATAATTATTGTTTTACAGGTCTAGATATTTAGGTAGATGCTATATTGCTTACTAGCTTCGTAAAGTTTTACCGGGAAGGTAGGCAAGTTTTTTATATTCTTCTTTTATGATTTTAGTAATATTATATGTATATTTATGATATCAATTTTATGTTTCATTTTGGCCAAAACATAGCAAAAAACTAACAGTGTCATTTTAAGTATGGTGTTAAGTAAATTAATGTTAAGTATGCTATTTATATAATCTTTATTATCCCTATGGCATTACAATGGGTCCATTTAATGTAAAATTTTCTTATTTTCTTATTTTCTTTTTCTTATTCGTAATAATTGTGTCGGTGATTCTGGGGTTCCTACTGGCCAATAAATGCTGGCTACCATAGCGTACATATCAGAAAGAGTAAAAATTATTATATCTAAATAAAATGGAAAGTTCTACTCAAATCTTAAACAAAACTAAAGTAAAAATATCAATTTAAAATCTCGCAATTGTAACGGTAATAATACTGTATATTTTTTTATTAAAGACGGGCCAGTTGATCAGTAATCACAAAGTCTGCTAGGTTTTATGCATTAACAGGTGCAATGTATTCTTTTTTAAAGAGGCCAACGTCAACTTACTCAAGTATTACTACTTGTGATGGAAAATGTTCGCTCCATAGTTTACATGTCGGTAGCGGCTCGTAAACTTTAGATTGCAAATACATTAGCATACTAACACGTGTCACAACTACAAGCTATTGTATTTACAACCTTAGAGTAGACGGACCTTATAAATCTTAATGATGTTGATGGAATGTGATTTTGGAGTAATTATTGTACGTAAGTCGTACGTCGCTTAATCTTTTTTTATTTACAATAATTTTTTAAGGTCAAATTAATTTTCATACTGAAAATCTGTTTGAAATAAGATGAATTGATAGCCTTGCCTTTCAGATGCCCTATCTTGGTTGAGTCTCATTGGAAAACGAAGCAATGCTGTGTCTAAACGTTCAATTAGTTTCGGTGAGGTTGTCGTGAGGCTCCGAGTGTTCGATTTGGAACGATTGGACAACTTCGAGAAAGGACGCAATTTGTCGCGTCGATTCGAGGCGGCGGCGGCTTTGATCGGTTTTTGTGGGCGGCCGTCGACGGTCGATTGGCTGTGCACGTTACTTGCTAGTTGAATTACCTTCCATTGTAGTCGATCAAGTGCTCCGCCATGAAAGGTGAAGTTGCCGACCGATTAAATCATCGATCGTAATAAGTTTGTGCGTATCCATAATTATATTTTGTATATATAAAATAACTTTATCTTCCAAACAACTTAACCGATGCGGGTGCAGTTCACTACACAGTTTATGCCATAAACAGTCTTGGAAGAGAAGGAATGGTAACAAACTCCCAAGGAAAATATTCGCTACTTACAGTTACAAAGAATACTTGTATAATAGAATTTATGATTAGATATTTTAGTCATAATTTGTAAACAAATGTAATAACGAAATAAAAACATTGGTCAGATGGATATTTTTTTCCCCAACTAATCGATATTAATAGTGTATTACGTATAGGCTCTAATATCAGTCGTTGATATTGAAATTTTGACATTAATTTTTAATTTTATTGTGTCATATTTACTGAAAATAACTATACTCTCTTTCTGGTTGTGCGTTACAATAATTGAACAGTCATGTATACAATTGATATAGTCATTAAGTTTATATGATATAAAGTTTTAATTGTTGTTTATGTAAATAAAAACTTACATATACTCACTATTATTCCACGAATAACCGTTTCATATGTACGGATCGCATATCGCAAATCATCGGAAATACGAGTTGAATATCGAGCAAAAAGGGCTTGGACGGTGCAACAGTCATCGTTTAATATCCTAGTCCGTTTCGAATCGCTCCATTTCAATTCGGTTTTTATTGCAGCATGTGGCAACACCGGCGCGCTCTGTCCATCTCTTATTATTAATTACCTTCCTTTATGCGTACACACTTCCATCGATCGTGTTGATTAAAATATCCAAATAATAGAACCGCATAATGACTTACAAATCATGTAAAAAATTGATAGGCACTGAAGCATTGAGTCGGCATCAATTAAACGATCTTGTTCACGTCTTCGATAGAAGGACGTTCATAAATATTTCTCATGAAAAATATATGTATTTGTGATACAAGATTAATTATTAAAGGTGTTTAATTGAGTCTATTTACTCGATTATTAATTACAGTACATCAACAGAGAGTCGCGATCACTAAAGCTAGACTGAATTCTGATTTAATCTGTTTGATTTACCACATTGAAGTTATATTCACATATTCATATCTATGACAATGTCCAGCAGCAGGTGTTGTTAAGTATATATTGCAGAATAATATCTGCCTAATAAGATAGCTTTTTTAAATAATAATACCATCGTATTTATGGAAAAAGTGAAATATGAACAACGAAATTTTCGATTAATTGACTCTTCTGATAAATTATCGATCTGTGAGGCTGCCAATGACTATTGGGCTACATTGACCAATAAATACTACGTTTTCCACTCGAATAAAGTGAGCATTGGCCTAAGCGTAATAGTGGGTTCCGTAATCTGAATGAGTAATGCAATTCATCTTATACATAGGTATATCAGAAAAATATAATTGTATGATATTATTATGAAAAACAATTATCACTGTATTTGTTACACTAACTTATCTCAATGTCACAAATTATTCAATGTAATTTATTCCAATGTAGTTTTTTCCATCCAATTTTTGTTGTAATTATATTTTAAGTTTTGTCACCACCAATTTTTTGGAATTTTCCACCCGTACATTGAATATTGTAAAGAAGGTTATACACACATTTTTGTTATTTTAGAAGCGCACACATATGTCATGAATTTGCGAAAAAAAATTTCAAATTCATTAACCGTCATTTGTGAAATCCTGTTCATAAATTTTCCCATAGTATGTGCACTGGTTTTCATGAATTCATTATAATATAGTAATACATTTTTAATACTGAATTTTACGACTTTATTATGGAGCTATGCTTAGAATAAACCTGCAGTCCAAATTTCGAAGTATTAGTAGTGGCAACAATGGTCATACAGTAAAATGGCTGTGACATACGGTCATGACGAAATTGAAAGGGCGGGGCCCTTTGCATCATTTGACTACAGAACTCTAAAAAGGGACGGTTAATAACATTAAATCGCGCACACTACCAGGTAACCATTTAATAAGAAGTTATTAAATCGTGCACGCACTGCTCGCGGCGGATGATGCGCGGGCGCCCGTTGACGTGTATAAATTGCTCAATTTGGTTTGGAGCAAATGGCATATTAAATAATTATCGCTTATCATGTACAGGCGTACCTTCGGCTCCTTCAGTACGCTCTCCTGATATCTCGGCGGGGGATCGCGTGGTGCTACATATATATGCAATTAAACATCATCTCTCTGTTTTCGTGACTTCGTTTTTACTCTTGTCATTCTTAAAACTCCTTGTTTATATGCCATTTGATTTTTGTTAATCTATTTTCAATGGAAGAAATGATTTTGTTGCCACTTAAAGTATATTTACGATAATATTTGACGTATATTCATGTGTTCAGAATAAAAAATAACGTATTTTTTTATTGTAAATACTTGATATACCAAATTCTAACTATGGATCGGGATGTATATAGGAATCCACTCATTCTTGAGTCCAAACTAACCTCTTCAGCTCATGGTGCACCCTGCTCAACAACGGACGTGGCTGCGGAAAACGGTTTTTGCTGTTAGTAGTCACAGCACACGAGGCTGGTGGTTGTGTTTTTACCTAGCTAGCTTGCTACCATCAAACTTTAGTTTATATGTCTTTTGATTGCAGTCTTGGAGAGCCATTAATAAGGAGCCGCTTCCATCTTAGCCTGGTATGGCCGGCAGCATCTTTGTGGCGGCTTTAATATTACAGACTTACATTTGCGTAGCGACAATTTACCATCAGGTACCTTGATATATTCGTTTATCGGCTATTCACTGGGCTGTCGAACCATGAAAATCACGTCAAAATCGGTGCAGTATCATTTTTACATTATGATTAAATTTTATGCACATACACAGGTTGATTACAATTTATATAAATATACATTTTAGAAATCGAGTTTAACAACCAACATTAAAAGTTTAACAAAGAAATAAGTCAAAGAAATAAAATCTGTTGTTGTATTTTAATGACGAATCGAATTTGATCACGATTTATATTATTCAATTCTTACAATAATTTTGCATTGCGTTTAACATTTTTTATAGTAGAATAGAATTAATAGAGGCCACAATTAATATCCGATAACAAAAAAAAATTAAACAGTATGAATATCTTGAATAGTGAATAATCTAGAACACAAATTTATTTCACGCTTTGCTGCATTTTGTTTTTGCAAGAGTCAATGATTTTTGTCAATATTCGTAGGTAAGTTTGGCGTTTAATTAAGGATAGGATAGATATGGACTGAGTAAGGTGTTGCAGTAGGTATATTTTTTCATTACTCAGTGATTTCTGAACCCAATTTTAAATTTCCCGGATTTCCTTCCAACCTTGACTCTTGGGCAAACTCCAGTCAATAAACCAAACTCCGGACTCAACAAACCAGCTTCCTTACTCAACAAGCCGCCCTCCGCCACCCAAGATGCACTCTGCTTACTAACATTGTGACTAGACAACGATCTCAGGTTCTCTCTTTTCCAGGATATTAGTACCATCCAAGTTATTGCTTCCTGGTGGTAATTTAAGGAACATTATTATTATTATTATTATATATTCGTTTATCAACTGCGATCCCTAAGAATAATCATAAATAGTTTTTAACGTATTTGTATGGAAAAAGCAGTAAACAAGCAGGTTAATATAAAAAAAAAGGTTGAGCGATTTCTTGCTAATTGACATCGCGTTACAGACGACCCCGATGCTTCATACACATAACCGATGTTTGATGATGATAAATAACCACTTATCAATTATCACATAGATCATCACCTTCATCGATTTCATAATGATTAGAAACTAAACGGCCAGTCAGTTTGTTGAGTAGGGATTTGTCCAATCGATTTTTTTTCTCATTGACTATATATGTACTTATACCTACTAGGCGTTGCGGCCCGCTTCTGAAGGTAAAATGATCAGATCCTACTTTCTACAAAACGAATATATCCTGAGAATATGACCGTAATTGTTCAAATTTGTAAGTGTAAGTAAGAATATCACTGTCATTTTTATGTATTCAATAAATAAAATATGAAACACGCATGTGAACTGTCGGTAACTGGATATTGTTTAATTGTACTGGCCTAGAGTCCCCACTCACCAAAGCCATAGACTTCCGTTCTGAGCTACTGTTACCTGTCAAATATCATCCACGTTTGAGAACTCTTTTGTACGCAGTTTTCCCATAATGCTATCCTTTATCTTATTTTTATGTGCTAATTTATTTCTAATACGCACATAATTTTGAAATAATAGAGGTACGTCCAAGACCCGAATGTGTCCACCGCGTCAGAGAGCACTAAGTTCCAAATGTACTTCTTTATATCTATCTGTTGACATATTTATTACTGACATTAAATATATGTATGTATTTATATAACTGTATATATATTTATAGATAGGTCATTTACGAAAAGTATTCTATCTCGATCTGCGTATTTAACTAATTCAAGTAAGCATCAAGTTAATTTGCATATTGTATTTTTTTAATTACCTTAATTATTGTGACTATGGTATAATTATGGAGAATTTTTTTCGTCTTATAGGTATAAATACATATAAAATGAAAACGCTACAAATCGGAATCTAATTTTAGTTGAATCGTCGCGGCAAAAAGTCGATCAGCTTCGATTATGTCGGCGAGCTCATAGGGGAGATATCAATAGTCATGGGTTTGGGCTCCAAGCCGAATTAATTACGTGCACCGTGAGAGAGGAAAGGGCAAGAGGTGAACAGGTGAGCAGCCATTGTGCTGCTTGGAATAATGAACTACAGTTATTTATATAAGTAAATGATCCAAATAATGAACAGTGATACAAATAGGTACAGAGCGATGAGAGTTTTAATAAGACCAACTATGTCTAAAAAAATACCTGCAATCCGAAAAAAACATTAGTTTAAACGTAATGTTACGTAATTACGTGTAGTGGTAGATATAATATAAGTTTCATTAAGTTTCAACATAGCCTCTTCGACCCCAGCTCCACATTTATCGGACATCTGACATTTGGCACCCGATTTAGGAAACCATAGAAAAATTCAACCATCTTTATTATAATAATAAAACAATAAAAGAAGGATTATCAGGCTATGTAAAATATCAATGAAATAATGATGTTTAATCAAGTCAAAAAACATAAAATTTTGAATTATCATGTATATATAATTAATTGTTCAACCAGAACGAAGTCGGAGGGGACTAGTATATACTAACACATAACATAACTAATACTGTCAATCAATAAAATATTCTTGGGAAATTCTAATTTAGATAGACTTTGTAATAGATATAGAGATCAAATTTTTTTTCTGGACTGTTTTAGCTGTCTGTCTGTCTGACCCCAGATCACACTAAAACCACTAAATGGATTTGGATGGTGATTAGAATTTTAGTAATTTACAAATTAATTTAGGATACTTTTATCCCGGAATCTGTTTCACAAGATAGGAAATAAAATTTAATACGGATATTTCATTGAGAGGGCAGTAAATAAAATGTCGACCGCCTGGCTACTGATAATGTAATAAGTAATCACAGAATATCAGAAATCCTATTCCTAAAACAGTGCGGCAGTTACTTCTACACGTAAAGCTTAGGTTTTCTAATTATTATTAATATTATATTGTTTGGTTAAAAAATCATGTTTAATAAAAAATTCAGTCTAATTTTTCCTAAAACCAAACGTCAGATTCGATACAAAACCTATACAGGCAAATCCCTTCAAATTAATCTTTAACGTTATTGAGAAATTTAGTGTTTAAATGTGTTTATATAAAATCATATAAGAAATAGTTCCCGAGTGCGCGTGAGATGGACAATATAACAACATACAATTTTATTTGTTTAATATTATTTGTCCTCTATGTCATGTCTTTAAATGATATGCTGGTACCGATCAAAAACCTTATTGACATAATAATTAATAATTCTATTCGATAACGCTTACAAGTTTCTTACTGAGTATTTGAAATTGGAAAAAGAACAACATAAGAAAAAATACAGAGTACACATAAAAAAAATTATGACAGCAAATTGACATAACATATGTATGTACATAGATAGAATTGTTCATAGAGCACTTTACTAACACTACATACACGAAATTGTTATGCAGTATGTAACACTTTACATTTTCTAATAGAAAAAATGTTGTTTGCGAAAGTATTCCTTTATTGCTTTATTTATGATATTGCTAATGCAAGAATGTTTTCTCTAAGACCAATGTTTCGCTGTGCTTTATAAATATGATTTGAGGTGACATTTAGCTTTATTAAGTAAACTAGTAACTTAATTTTTACGTTCACAAATAATGATAGAACCTTAATTTTTATGAGGCGTTTTATAAATTTTTCTTGATGTCATCCACTTAAACCTTTCTCGTGAATCAGTCTGGCTGTGAGTAAAAACTTTATGAAAACCCGTACTGTAGTTTTTGAAATTATCACATGTAGACAGAGAAATGAAAATTTTTTTATACTTTATATAGCCTATGTACATACAGATAATGTATATTCAAATGGTAAAAGAATTTTTGAAATTAATGCCGTTGTTCTGGAGACTACTTTCCGCATATATACAAACTTACAAAATTCCCAATCTCTTTTTTTATAGTAGTATAGACTTATTAACACAGATAAGTAAATTTTTGATTCGCATTGTACTATCTATCGTTATAATACTTAAACATCTGTAGCTACATACAATATGTTTCTTATAATTAGTTATAAGTCAAATAATCAATGTTGATATACTTTTTGCCGTTACATTGAATTAAAATGATATTTCGATTTCTAATATTTTTCCGTTAGTGATGGAAAATAAAATTATTGATGGGTTTCTTGATCCAGGGTTTGCGATTTCAAATCTCGGTAAACGAAAATATTTTTGAACATATTATTTTTACTTTTTAAGGAATTTCGAGAATATTTCTAAGATTCTCATGAAAATTAAAGAAATATGAGACAGGAAAACAAAACAATAAAATACTAAGATTCATGGAATGTTGATCATTATTGATTTGATTACGCAGATGTTTGTTACCCGGCAGACTCAGCATGCGTACAGCGACATGACATGTCTCGGAGTCTTATATAATTTACTCACGAAATGTGTTTTGTTAAAAGCACACCTTTTCTTCATATGATTTTAGAAGAGTTTTGATATTTTCTTATTATGATAAATCAATAATAAATTGTTTACTTTACTCGATAACTATCAAACCGCCCTCGCTTCGCCTCAGAAAAACTACGTCTTGCGCTTACAAATAGCACCTGAATTATTTTAGGACTTGGTTTTTATGAATTAGAATTACCTCAATTTATTACTTTTTTTTATTTATGGAGGGATTGCAGTGAAACGAACTTTAAATATGGAATGATGCGTACTGCAATACATTAGTGAAAACCATATTAACATAACGAAATCAGTTAAGAAGTTTCTCAGATTAGCGAGCACAAACGCATTGAGAAATAGACAAAAACTGTAACAAGTCTTGCTTTGGGTTCTATTTCGTTAATAAATGCCCCTAATAATAGTCATTCTCATATATCCTTTATGTACAGAAAGCGAAGAGAAAATTTTATTATATGTATAGAAAATGAAGTAAGGGCTAAATAGGATTTGAAAGTTTAGATTGTGATGTATTGTAGTGTACTTTAACAAATGTTATGTATAAATGTTATGATTATAAAAAAACCGATCGAATGTTTCATAAAATTATTTCATAGAGCCCGCCTGATCCATTTTAAGCTCCTTATCATCAGGAGAAATTCTTGAACTTAAATCTTCGTAGTACAATGACAAAATATTTCGCTCTTCGTCAAATCTAAAAATAATCATAGAGATAAAGAACACTACCATCATGTACAAGTCCCATCAAGATTATTTACAGCAAAGTTATTAGCCTAGATGAAAAGTGGAAAGCAATATGCATAAAAAATAATTATTATTAGAATATAAATAATAATATAAATATACATATGTGTGTGTTTGGAGTAGTTTCTCAGTATACCTATAATAATGTATGGTATTATAATTTGTATATACGAAATCATTTATTCGCGTACGATCTAAATAGCGATAACATTAAGCTATTAATAAGAATAATGCGTCATTTGATTACGTTTTTAACGTGTTAAGTGCAGCAATCTTTTATAAGGATTAAAGACAAATTTTTTTATAAAGTCCCAATTGTTCTGAAATGCAAAACTTGTAGGCAAAGATTACTATAATGTAGACACACATTGCGAAAGAAAATGTCGCAAATCGTTGAAAGCAATTTGAAAGGTTTATTAATTATTATCTATTTATTAATTATGTAAAAAAACAAAAAAAATACACTTTTATAGATCTATAACATTGAGTCTATGCGAAATTCTCAGTTATCTTACTTATAAGTCTATTTAATTGGAAATTCTTAGTAGTTGTAATGTTAAAAATATTTGATAAGACTATTGAGTAAACCTAATAAATAATAGTTTAAAAAAACTAAAAACACACAAAGAGTCTTTATTACAGAAGTAGAAGGTCGGACAATCAATCATAATTAATTACCTCAAATAAACATTATAATAAAATTTAAGTTATTAACAAAATAATTCAAATCAAAGTAAAAAGCGTGGGGTGTTTGTAATTAAAAATTATTTTCTACTTTTTAGTTCAATTAGCAATAAAAGCGTGTTTTTTTAGTTTTTTTAAACTATTATTTATTTTAAACTATTATTTATTTTATTCATTTTCGTTGATTGTACTTTTATCAATAAAATTATTAATTAAAAGATTTTGATCACGATAAATATCTTATTTAATTGTCGAATTTTGTTCTGTAAAATAATTTCAAAATTTATGTTCTGATTATTTTATTGTAATCAATAAGAAGCTTTTATAAATCACGGTTATTATATAACATCTTATATGAATATTAAATAGAGTAACTTGCGTTTATGAGACTTATTAGTACCCACGCATGTGTAAGGAATAAACAAGGTTAGAACGCAACTATCCTAAAGACATTTTGGTCCCCGTTGAGCAATACCGCGTTCTCGAGCAAGTTCGAAAGAGTAAGTCGTAGACTCCAGAAACCAGTAAGAGTAACTCTGACTGGAAGTGCAGGCATGCGCAGATCGCGCGCTAGCTCTATCTTTCTCACTCTCCTACAGAGGATCTAAAAAAGAATTTATGAATCCTGGCCGTCCTAATAAGGATAATGGGAAACTGTTATCAAATTATTGCATTGTCATCGGCCCTTGATATGTGTGCAAAGTTTCAAGTTGATCAGACTTTTAGAAACCAGTGAAAATTAAGCTCAAAGATTCCGTTACATACATACATACATAGATACAACCCGAGCTAATAAAAGCGTATTAAAAACAGTATTTTAAATTTATTCTCGTATCACTAATAATATTTCACTGTAATTAGATTTAGCTGTTACGTGTAGAAAGGAAACAACAACTTCATCCAGATAATTCGCATTCGCGTGACCAATGCAATGTCCGAGTTAGTGGGGTTCCAAGAATATGTTAAATTATTCATGAATTTAGAATATTGATTGCAGTATGCATATTCTTCTAAGGATACACGTGAGTAAATAGATAAAGCTATATATATTTATATTGTAGCTTTATTCAAGTATACGTGCATGGCCAAAATTTTAACCATAGCGAATAGTAAAAAAAAATAAAAAAAGCAGTCCCGGGATCGATTTCGATAAATATTATAATTGACTCATTAGATTTATATACCTGATTCATACTCATTTCTTATAATATAGATCATTACTTATAAAAATAGCCACGGAAAGCACCGATCAACATTAACACTTAAGAAATATTTCGTTCAAATCGTCTCTGGCTTTATAATCTCTCTATTGTTTTTTTATAGGTCGCTGGATTCTGTACCCATGCATAGTGGTGGTGGTTTCTATCTGTCTGATTAGGTCTTGGCTCTTTGTGATATCTTGAAATCTCGCTTCAGTTTGTCAAGTTCCTACACGTAGGTACAGAAGACATCAACGCGATGATATTAAAATAACTAAATTTCAAACAGCTGTAGTTTTCAATAATCACAATTTCTCACATAATAAACATTTTAACACTACAATTTTATATCAAAATTTAATTCCTAGTTGTACTTTTGGTTAGAGCGAATTAGCAGTTCTGACGTTAATAATGTTTTTTTATTCATGAACAAATAAATGTAATCATGCCGCTATGCTTAATATTTTCTTATATTGATTTGATTTTGATTTTTTTTTATTTCCTATATTAGATTTCTAACAACTATTTTTTCATAAAAATAATCATAGCATCCTTGTGAAATATTCCTGGAGCGCTATAAAAAGAAAAGCCCCATAAAGATGTAAAAAAAGTTCTCCTCAAGGCCCAGAATTGCATTGGGGAACATCAGGAGAATGTTGCCCATGTCCGTTGCCATCAAATTAGTTGCTATTTCGTGTGTCCTTCAGTCCAACTTAGTAAAAATATATTTTACTGTGTCTTTAATAGTTAAAATATAAATAAAAAGATAATAAATATCTTCACAGCTATAAGAAACCCACTATTTATAGATAGATTATTGCTTAATTGTATTCCTAGGAATCAATAAAACTCATTGAAACTTTTGCACAACGTGAACTCAAAAAGCGTGGTTATAAACGATTTGGTTGCAATAACCGGAAAATTGTGTTCAGTGAACCGCGCACCGAGCAACCTACTTTTGCTCTAAGTAAAATAAAATTATGTTACAACTCTTTAGTTTTTTTTCAGATTTAGTTTTTATATTTCTTCTTCAGATTTTAATGTCGTTTTCCTCATCTTGTGGTTGTATTTAATCTTTTAGAGTTTAAGTTTTTATTGAAGTTTCTTCAAATTTGGAAGTTAAAATGAAATCGTGGTAATGAAACGTCGTGCTTTTATACAGGGATGTTATAATAAAAGGACGTTTGGTAATTGAATCGCCAATCGCCAATCGAATCGAATCACCAAAATTATCTGCAAAGTAATTTTTCCTCGTAATGAAATATTTTTCTTAGGCAAAAAAATATGTTTTGTATTCACCAATATATTTTTTCGACATCATTGTGGTTTTATATGGTTTTATATGCTTATGTGGTTAGGTTTTATATGCATATGTGCTCTGCCATTACCTTATTAAGGTCAAGGAAGCTGGTCAAGGCCCTCTGAAAGGAGTTCCCGAATATACCGAAGGGCAGGTTATATCATCTGACTTCATCGGAGACTCGAACTCCTCCATCTTTGACGGTACGGCTGATATCTGATTGAACCACAACTTTACTAAGATTAATATAGCTTAACCTAACTTACATATATTTTGATGCCTCAGCAATACACTACAAACCATTTATACAATATATATTGTTTTACTCAAAAATATAGAGCGATTTGATTATTAAAAAATGTCTACATCTCACCTGGTAACACATTCTTATTTAATGCAAAAATAATAAAGTGCTGTAATTTGAGTGAATTACATTTTGTAGTGTCTATTGTTTGTGGAATATACGCAAGGGTTGCCGCGCCATCTGGTGGGCTCGCTTAATAACGCCGATGTCCCGTAGAGGTATTGTCCGACATAATTTGTAGTTTGGTCTCATTCCCGAATACAACCAGATAAATAATAACGTTTTTAAATTACTTAGTCGTTACTTTAGCTGGATAGTTTATAGGAAGATTGCGTTGTTTATAATTGGAATATAAGTATTCAATCAAAAACTAATGTGAGAAGGGTTCAAACTTATGTTCGTTTAGGTTTCTTAATCGAGCTAAACTAAATTGAAGTCTTAAGGTCTTTCTGTTTGGTTTTGATTAACAGTCAAATATAGAAATATATGAAAATATTCGTTTATTTTTTTTCCATTTCATATTTCTTATGTTCCCACACAAAGTAAGCAATATAAGATTGTATATAATATGGTTTATTTTCATAAAAATTCTTCAGCAGTGCCGTTATTATACTTATTAAATGTATCGTACGTGTACATTACACGTTATCATCATCACCTTCATCATTAAAAACCGAAATTGGCTCGAATATTGAACAATGGGATAATGGGTAATAGGTCACGGCTATAGTTCGCACGCAGGTCAAGTATGGGTTGACATATCACACACCGTAAGAACATTATGGAGATATGTATCTCAGGTACTCAAGTTTCCTCAGGATGATTTTCTTCGCGGAAACAAGTGACAGTTAATTAGTAATACGGTCTTAATTTCATAAATCAGAGGTGCGTGCAAGTTTCGAACTCGAATCTTCCGCGCGGGAGACCGACGGTCAAGCCCTTAAGCTATCAATGCTTGCACATAACACTTATAAATAGAAATTTAACAGTACATAAATCTTCAAAACCCATATTATAAAATATTTTTTTTTAATAAATACATAACCTGCCAGGATAAGGAGAAACAGTGAGTTCTTCAGCGGTTTCATTAAAAATGCCTCTTTCACAGTTAGTTGACACATCCCAAATTTTCAGACGAAGTGAAGCGGCGCTATATGAGTAAAGAATGATTGCATAAAGTAGTTAAAATAAGTGCAAAAGAAACATGGATTAATTTAATATGAACTCAGCAAGGAACATAAAATAGAAGTGCAAATTTAAAATATTCTTAGAGATGGCGAGAAAAGTTATTGTTGTACAGAATGTTGTAGAGGAAATATGAAAACCTTATGCGCCTGCAACAATAGCAAAATATAAATCAAGTGTATCAATTAAGCAAACGCTCAAACTTCTTCACCTGCTCCTTTGTGACACCAGTATATCAGGCAACATAGTCTGTAATGTGTTGTTTTAAAATTTGACCCAAAGACATTTTACTTCTAAAAGATAAGAAATAGCGTACATTAAGAAAACATAAGAACTCTCCTAATTTAGTAATACACTACTAATTCTGACACTTTAAGTAATATTAAAATTAATTAACTCATCTAGGTTACTGAAAATACCCGCAAAAGGAATAAACGTTATTTAAAGCGATTGATACCAAAAGTAAAAACTTATTTTCAGCGTAATTCAAACCTATAATTATTGTCTACTTATCAACCTCCACGATAAAAAAAAGTCAACCAACGTTTTCATTGCACTTATTTACGAATGTCTTTCTTTACTTTCATTTTTTAGTTATGTTTTAAAACAAAAAACAGTTATATAGTTAAAAATAAATAAATAAAAGTGAATTATCTTCATGAATGCAAAGTTAAAGTTTTGGATTAAATTCATTTTACTTATATAATGTTAAACAAATTCTGCGTCGTTAAGTTTCAAGAATAAAGCGACCAATAAGATAAACAAGCAAACAGGTCCTATACAAAGGAATCAACAAAATCAATTCTCGCAAACAAAAAAACATGACAACAACCCGATCACGTTACCGGTGTCGATTGCAAAAACACGATGCATGAAGGTACGGCTAAAAATATATTAAATTAATCAAGAACTCCTTCGCGTAACAGATAAAAACTCGATTTAGGACAGTCGACGTTACACAGAGCCTTAAGCGCAGATAATTGATTTACGCGATCAAGGTCTTTTACCAGCAATCGGTAATGGAGAAATGCTCCCAAAGGTAGAGTTTCACAAAAATTTAATGTTTAACAAAGTTTTATGAAAATCCTTAGACATCATAATGATAAATGATTAAATGTTAAAAAACTTCTATAAAATTATAATGATATTGACGGCAAAGCACTGTAACGTTCAAAGATTCTCCAATTTATGTATTTTAAATGTATGTAGATCTACGTTTTTGTTAAATGTAGAACTAAAAGTATATTTTTTATAGTAATAGCCGTAAAACGAGCTGACGTACTTCGTGGTATGCGAACATCATTACTAATACCTAATTTCCAGAAGCATCGCCTATGCGTTCTCGACTAACAACATGCAAATAACTCGTTTATTGAATATCTCTCCAATACTGTAATAGAAACCTATTTACTACAACTGTATTGAATTAAATGTAGAAAACAAATAGGTTGTACCTTCAAAATAACTTAAGAGTTAATGAAACGTTTTATTTAATAGAGTAGAAATTGATTTTTAGTATAGCAGCTAACATATTATTATGTAACTTATACAATGCACTTTGTCATCCATATCACTTTTGTTCTTAATTAAAATGTAGAGATAAATTGCGCAGGAGTGTTCCCGCCCCATATGAAGTAGTCTCCTCTTCGACCAATCACACAGCCAGCCGCGGAAGGCGTGACGATCAAACACACACGGAATGCGACTTTTATCAAATTATTCACTAATTAATTGCTCCACAAATAACTGGTAAACGATAGAAGATGAAATATTTTTTATATAACAATTAGGTAAAATAATCTAGAACCAAAAATCCGAGTACACTTACAAGCATAAAATTTATGAACTGTCATAAATTTCATTTTGTTTTTTGGTATACAGTACATCTTAATCACAACAATATATTTAGTATGTTGGTACATCGTTAAAAAGAATTATTTGTACATACTTTATATTGACTTCATCTGTATAAATGTAGTATTTATGTACCTATGCATGTGCGTAAATAGGTAAGTTGAATGTATAGAAATCGCATCTTTTTTAGTTGTCCAAATTATAAATTATTGCATACATATAATAAAGAAGCTATGAACATCATGTCATGTTCTGTGTTACAATATATATATATTTCGTTTATTAATCATATCGTATAGATCGTTAGTAATTTTTAATTGAAATCCAACAAAATTCTTACAATAACATTACAAAGTTCTCATTGAAGCTTTAAAGCGACGCGTTATAGGTAATGATGAGGATGCCTGGTAATAACGGTGCCGGACCCAGTTCCGCGCACGTTAAAACTTACTTTGTAAGTGTCATGTGTTATTTTAGAAGGTATGCTGGAGAGTTTCTTTCAGCGTTTCTTTTTATCAATGTAAAAAAAACTTTTACAAACGGAATTAGAAGCAACAAATGACGTGCATATTTGTATTTACAAAACATCTAAACGATTAAATGGTTTTGGATTTGAATTTTTTTAACCACATATTTTATTAATATAATTATATCCTGATGAATTGTAAAATGTTTAGGATGGTACATCTTCGGGAGTCTTACAATTAATTCAACTAATCCTCCCGTGAAGGACAAAAAACTTTACTATTATACATTAATGATTAATTATATTACACATTATATCATATATAATTGAATTCCGGTTTGAAGGATTTTATGATTGCTAAAAAATGATGCGTTACTTCTCAGTCATCATGAGTCAAGACGTACAACTGTGACAAACCTCTTTGGTGTATTCAGTGCTAGAAGTACAAAGGTAAAATGGATGGATGGCTTATGATTTAATGTATATCAATGGGTCACGAAGGCCACTCAACACTAATGAACAGTGCGTATGTCTAAATACAACCAATACATAAACTAACCTAACCTAACCAAATACAAAATATAGAGGAAATTATCGCTCACAAGACATTGACAAGCCTATGGACTATTTAATGGTCTATGTAGATAAACGGATAAACAACACACCGAATCGTAATAAGTGATCATCGTCCAACGTGTATATTCATTATACCAGAGTTGTCACCAACGCGTTGCCGGCCCAGAAGGAAGCGATCAATGGATAGACTTCATGAAGGACACGCGCTTTTCTACCGCAATCGATAAGCGAGGATCGTTTCACTGTTCATGTTAAGAAGAAGCCTGAATTATATTGTCTAAATTAATTGAGTCAATTGTTTTCAGCGGATGAGGGTAGGACGGGGAATGATATTATAAATTGGGGGCATGAGCAATATAACTACAGATGGAATTTCACTTTTATTTCTATTAAAATGTACCAGTTACAATTGTATTACTTTAAGAATTATTCATTAAAGTTTAATAATTTAAAAGAATACAACAAACATAATATACAAAATTCATCAACTCCCTTATTACTGTTATCCTAATACAAAATTACTAAGTACGTACTGTTGACTAAAAAATTGTATTATTCATACATACTGTGTAATAGTTAATGACTCTAAATAAATATTCTTTTAAATTTAAAAATTGATGGTATGACAGATACTTTTAGAAAGTAAAAAATTTTTAGTTTTATTATTCTCAAGCTTGAGATTCTTACAGGAATTATTGTAATATCAAATAAGACAACAAACATTCAGAATACAGAAGGATACAAGTTATATGAAACGAAAGTTAAGTAATTGATTTTTTTTTAATTTACAATAACTTAAATATTTGAATACAATAGAGAACTAATAAAATACTATCCAAATAGATAAAATATCTAAAGTGCCTTACTTCAAAATATTTGGTAATATCAAACTATAGATCAAATAAGTACCTACTTATCGATAAAAAATATGCATTGCATGTAATTATTCATTGAATAAGGTTTGTGTATTTAACTAACTCTAACAAATATATAAATATTATTCTTAGTGGGTATAATAGTTAAGAAAATGTAGAGCTACGAACCATATCGTAAGCGCTACATGAACACAGCGTGACGTGTATTAAATTAAAAGCGACAACATGTGTTTTCCTTCCCACAGGAAAACACATTAGTTCAAACATTTCCCTGGATTCGTTGTCCTTATCGCCCACGAGCGTATCGCCTTAAGCGAGATAAGAAAAATAGATACAACGCCCTCGTAAGCTAACAGCGAGCTTTCAGCGTAAATCTGTTAAAGCGAACATTTTATGACGCCAACACAAAGAAATTTTCTTCTTTGCATTATATTACGTGCTATATCGAAGTCTCTATCTAATGCTATACTGATGTCGAACGCGAGAGCGAGACGGAAATAGAGAATCGCTTCGACTGCGCAGTCCGAATCATTGGGTGAAAAAGTTCGTTACGTCCCGCCCTTCTCTCGGCGTGCAGGGCTGCGTTCGCGCCTTCGGTCCCGGCTCGTTTACAAAATATTTTCTAAGAAGCAGTATGTCGGCTACGGCAAGGGGCGGCGTCGCGGGAGCCCGCAGTCATGCTGAGAACCTCAGCGGAGTCGGTGGACACACGTCGCGAACTCTTTCTACATTACGAGAAAAAATCAACGCGTGACAATTGGATCGAAAAACCGATGCCGCCATCGATACAGCCGCGAGACGATCGAGCCGGCTGTGATATCACATCCTTATAACGATGCGTGAACCTCTGTGATACACAAACCCGTAGTTTCATGGCGGTACTATTTTCTTTCACGTAAATCATATTTACATTGAGTGAAGTGTTTTTTTCGTCTCTTTCTGTGTTTCAAACTTATTTTTGTGTTTTATATAAGTTTGTAGAGCTAGATTCTGAGATTTGTGGATTATTCTTGAGAATTAGGTGAGTAAAATATTTGATTCAGCATCCTGCAGCTAAATGTTTGTTCGCATGCCCTATGACAAAACACGCTGCCCAACAATATATAATTGCAATTAAGGGTACGCATTGTAAATACCTAAATATTCTTCAAACAATTTAAAACATCAGCACCAGCGCTTGTTATCATCAAGTTCTGTATGTCGTTATTAATGACTGAAGCCTTATACGAGTATGATTTTATACTTAGTTGCTACTAATACCAGGTTTTAGTAAAAACAATAATGAAGTATGCTTGCAATACCTAATAAAAACAACCAACTTAGAAGTGCGGCAACCACTTACTGTGTAGACATTTATTTATTTAAAAGAAAAATATCAAAGAGTTAAATATCAAGGGTATTAATTAATATCACGTAGCTTGCCTTAGTAATATTGCTGTCTTAATTAAACATAAAATAATTATATGTTTATTCTGAAATATTATATCATAATACCTAACACGGAAACATCTTAAGAACAGTATAAATTTTGAACAATTTTAACACGCGAATACATTGTTACAGACTTAATAATAAAAAATATATTACTAAGGATGTAAAATAATTATAATGCTTAATTATTATTACATTATTATACTTACAATTAATCTCTTTAAACACTAACTATTACAAAAACACTAAATGCTTTTTACATTTACGTGTAAATAATATGAATGTTACTAAAATTTTACATTAACTATTTATTTTTCTAATATTACAGAGCAATATATTCTCTATATTCATTACACATATTAAAGTGCACGCAATATTGAATGATAGGAAGAAAAAAGGTAAGGATAAAGGCAGGTTAAGGCCAAATGGTAGGGTCGGGACCGGCCTACCGGAGGCCTATGTCCAGCAGTGGGGTATGAAAGGCTGATAGATTAACAGGCATACAATATGAATATATCTACCATTATCACCCTTACATCCAATCGCTGGTATTAGGTCTCCTGTCGCCATGGCTGTCTATCACGCTATTTAAGTATGGGTTCGCAGTCTCAATACACCATTCAAATTATTCTCATGTGTTGTATTTAACATTAAATATAATCCCCTTCTGAAAATTTACACAATTTAGAACACAGAGATGCGTACAGAATTTGAACTCGTATCTTCAATGCAGCTGATCGACACTCACGCCTGTGACTGATTTGATAATAGTAGATTACACGTCGATATAGTAGATAAGAATAGATTCTAGTATCAAATTATAAGTTTGCCGAATTTAACTTTTAGTTTTTCATAACATTAATTTGTTCTTAAGTGAACATCATGTACCTATCTAAAATTGGAAAATAAAATTAAGACGTAATATTATTAAATCCAGCGCTATGGTTTCTTCCATATTGGTGCCTATTGATGATACGCTGTTTGTGCCCGTATTAGAAGCGGTGACGTAATGTCAGGCATCATTAAACTTTCGGCCAGTTCGCTTATAAATTATAATGATTCGAGGATTACAAAATACTACTATTATTTTTCTTCTTTTATGTTAATAGCCAACGGACGAGCAGCAAACCACCTTATGATGAGAATCTTAAAAGTAGTGTTGTAGATCATTAATGAACTGAAGGATCCGTCACTATTACTCTCCTAACCGATTTCGGTTACGTCGTCTTTATTTACTGAATTCGTTCAGATATGATTTTGCAGGGATGTTATGGAGCTCCGTAACCGTAACCTTAACTATCGGATATCTGAAATAAAAAGTTATCCGAAACCGTAACCGAACCTGATAAAAAAGTTTCGAATAATTTCAGATAGGGGCAGAATCTAAATGAAACACGTTACGACAGCTTTTCGCTATCTGAGTCGATTTAATTTTTAAGGTATTTTTTCCATGATTATAATAACAAATAATACCTAGACAGAATGTCAAAATGTTACCTTGTAAATATATGATATTTTTTACAAGTTTAAAATCATCTAATATCCGTAACCGAAATTATCAGAAGCAATCGGATAATCAGAAATAATTTCATATCCATAACCGTAACCGAAACCGGTAACTCTATATCCATATCCATATCTAGATCCAAAATTTCATATTCGTAACATACCTACTATTTTGTATGGACACATGCGATGATAGCAAGGGCACGTCAGGGTACCATTCACGTAATTATATATGATATTTGCCAGCGTATTGTTCTTTTGGTATTCACGATTTAGGTCCAGGTCGCGCCTGCGTAAATTTTCGAACTCAACAGCCATATC
The DNA here is from genome assembly GCA_003671415.1 of Megathymus violae. Taxonomy (NCBI): domain Eukaryota; kingdom Metazoa; phylum Arthropoda; class Insecta; order Lepidoptera; family Hesperiidae; genus Megathymus; species Megathymus violae. Next base: position 4,240,932 of record PDGT01000023.1, on the reverse strand, counting down.
GTGTATATGACGCTTCCATTCTGATCGGTTTGCTGCGACTGGATCTCCGACTCTGCATCTGAAATACGTAATAATATTTCACAGTTTATTATAGAGGACAACCTCCTTCTAAGTTAATGAGGCAGTTAAAACCTACAAACGATTTTAATTTTAATGTAACGAATTTTAATTTAATTAATTTTAAACCAATTATTCAATTCAAAAAATTTTAAAGCACATTTTGGAAATCGTAGTAGAAGTAAAAACATGTACTTACGATTACTAAAATTATTAAAATTGTGAATTTTAATTTGAACTGTGGACCGTCGGGATTATTTGCACAGTAGACACCGCCGCCCAATATCCATCAGCAGTTCTGACGAACGCATCATGTTGGTCAGTAGGGTGCACGAGCAGCGGAAATTGGCTTTGAAAGGTGGATGTAGCCACTTATATAACACATTTTTCATATTCTGTACTGATTTATCTCAAAAATAGATATTTACAAAAAAACAGAGATTATTTATAACACATGGCGTTGGTGGAAATTTATATGTGGGAGACATAAAATTAGAATAATGACAAATGACAAATGCTAAACAAATATACATTGAGTAACTAATATTTTATGTATTAATAATATTGTATTATAGATGAATTGTGGGAAATTTAGTCAACTGGGATTGTGATTCATTCACTTCGCAAATTTCTTAGTGTGAAACTTTCTAATTTCAACATTCAGAGCATTCTTGACTAGTGGTATTGCATGAAAAGTAAAGAATCAATAGTATGCACGGCTTTTGAGGATTTCAGAGCTGGTATGATGCGAAGTACTATCGTAGGAGCAGCAACGTTTTCAAAGATCCAAAATTCTCAATAGGACAAAATGTTAAAATACCATGATTTGAGTATTTAAATAATTTAATGTTAAATAATTTTTATGTATTAAATTGGCTTTCATTGCCAAATAGTGAAATCGGATTATTAATAATTTCAACCTAATGTTATTCATCAATGAATTTATATTTAATAGATGTTTTTATGATATTGGTTTCATTCCTTTTTATTTGTCCCGTCCGAGTTGTTTATTGATATTGTTTATTTTACTAATACAAAATAAAAAATATATTATAATTTACAAAATTTCTAGCTACCACATAAAAACTTTCAGCTCATTCAAAATAGGAATGTCGGACGTCCTCATCAAACCACTGAAAATTCAGATATTCCATAGAAATAGGAAAAATTAGTCACAGGAATAATTAATATTGTGCTCCAACATTCATGCTCTGAAATAAGGTTATATTTAACTTAAAATACGACTATTATCGACTCGATTTCTTTCCAGTCTGTCATGGATGTAGGTAAATTAAACAAGGTTTTATTTCCTAAATTACCTGGGTTAGTCTACCAGCTTAAAGTTGGCACGAATAGGCAATGTGCCCTATGTAACATATGCTGTTACATAGGGCACATTGCCTATTAGGTAACAACTATGTTGCCTTGACACAGACTGTAATAAAGGCAACTTTTTAAACAACAAGACTTTTAAAATTGAAAATTAATCATGAACCATCTAAAAGTCTAAATATCGGTATAAAACCAGAAATCATAAGTGCTCAATACGTTAAAATTAATTTATGTCCGCGATTATATAAGTTTGAAATATTTTTAAATATATTTATAACACACACTCAAACCCAGCTAACACCTGGGTTGTCGAAGTCAATCATCAGTTCAAAACCATTGATCACTTATCAAATTAAAACAAAATAAAAAATATGGGATCTACTTATGTAATTCTTTAAGTTTTTTAGCTTCTCCCCTATGTACGAATATATAGGAACAGAATCTTTGAATTTAGTTTTTATATACATCTACATTCACTGATGGTAGGTAATGAGAGAGAGGCTTGATTGTTCAAGTGTACTAAAATATCTTTGTTAAACGGTAAATGTGTTTGTATATAGAATATGTACTTAGATATTAATAAATCCACTACGTAGTACAAAAGTTCATACATAAAATTGAATAAAACGCATAGATTTCAGACTTATCAGATAGAGAGAGATATATAAATTATAAAATAAATTAAAAGACTTATATAATTTAAGATGCAATATTAGATTAACTGAACATCCCAAATATTTGAAGCTCTGATTTTTAAGTTTTATTCGTAAACATCCATCCATTATGTATAATGTGATTAGAACTAATTCGTTAAAACTATTTAAAAGTTTTTTCGCAGCTGCAAACTCCTCCAAATAATTTTCACAATTGTAATCTTGTAAAGGGTTAGATATGAGAGGATTTGTTTAGCAAAATGCTTTGAAAATCATTACAAAACGTCAGATTTTTAGTAATCCTATTGGTTGATGTCTGTCTGTGGAGATCTGTCAACCCGTTGCTTTGTGATGAAGCGGCCGCGCCGCGGGGAGCCCACAGATAATGTAAAGATTAGATGTATATCTGAAGAATGACATTGTTTAACGGACGCAGGTAGGGCTTCACTTTGAGCTGTCTTCCAAGTGAAACGATGAAGTGCTCCAAACAATGCATAAACAATGTTATTTGTATATAATGAGATTATCGCTACACGCCTACTAAACGAAGCTTTATAAATAAACACTTATCGTAAGTTCAGTCATCTATATACATCTTCAAATCAAATAGTTTTTTATTTGAATTGAAAACTATAGTGCCTATTAAGATATGTCTGTACGGCAGAAACAATTTATTTGTTTATTTCGTAATCGATTCAGTCCTTTTTTCGTCTTCAACAAAACTAAATTACTAATTAAAGTAAATTTCTCTACTAAGTACTAAGTAAATTGAAACTTTGTAATGTAATATAAAAGTAACATTATTAATATGGGGGCAATGATCTCTGTTAACGTTATCATCGTAATCCATGCAGGCTTACTTCGACTGTTTTCCTTCACTGAAACACTGATTCGATTTTAAAGCGTGTATTATTTTCAAATCTGTGTGTTCAGGTTTCGAACCCCGTACTTGAGACCAATATTCAAACCACTGCGCTGTCGCCATATATATGAGTACATTATATATAGATATAAGTAGCACAAAGTTATAATAAAAGAAGAGAAAATTTTAATTATTACACTCTCCATGAAAATACTCTTCCTATTCAATAGTTACACACCATGTTCTTTGAACGTTGTACCATAGACAGACGCTTACAAAATCTCTGATATTACCGCTTACTCTGCACATACATAAGAAATTTAATTATAATTTAGGTAGCACTGTCATCGTTTGTACCGATATAAATATGTGTACGAATAATAGCTGTCTATTTTAAAGTTCATTAAAAAACAAGGGAATGTGTTTTTTTATTATTATTAATTTTTCGTTTTATTGTAAATAGTATATGGTCCTGCGTCCATTTCAATAATTGAGTTTCTTTTCTTTATTAATTTAAAGTTTTTTTTTGTTTGATATGCTTAATGCTTTAATATTTCGTAAAAATTTATAGTTTTACTAATAGTTTGCTATTCTCGCGAAAATATAATAGCTTTACTTTGATTTAGATAATAATAAATTATTTAACGGAAACCTCACTTGCCTACCTTTAAATTAATAATAAATAACTTGCACGGTTGGTATAAAGATTAGGACGTAAACGTGCTCGCGATGTAATGAAATATGACATTTACTGTATTATTTTTTCTGTAATAAATAAGACGTAAACATTCTATTAATACACTGAAGCTTGGTGTCAAGTCAGGTGATTGATCCAGTTAAAATAAGTATGAAGGGCAGAATTGGATTAGCAGTTAACTAATGGCAAGTTACACACATATTTACACCTATAAGGCTAAAAAGTTTTTTTTGGATTTGTTAATAAAAATATATAGATAGGTATTTAATATTATTAAACGCCGTCAGTAGGAAATACAGAATTTCATTTGGTATAGAAATTTGAGAAAACCTATTTAATTATTTTGCAACACAAAAAGTGAACTTATATTTTTTTCCTTAAAACTGTAAGTACACAACAGAATGGCACTTTTTAATTTTTATATTTAAATTTCGGTTTCATTTTCAATGTTTTCGCCGCGATTTTGTGAATAATGCATAATTATAATAAAATAATATATTCGTTATACTAAATAATTAGTTCGTAAAAACTTAGGCAATCGTTTGCTGGTAGGTCCAAATTTGCTAATTAAAAGCAAAGCGGTCCTTGCTGCAGTCACGCACTGAGGCACTCGTTTCATTTTTCATAAGACTATTTTAATAATAAACGCTAAAACCTCTCTCATAAAAGAGATTGGGGCCTGCCTAACAAATAAACTAAAATTAAATATACACGGGCACAAACGGAATTTTTGTCTCAGCCGTATAAAACTGTCCTATAAATTTACCCACAGTTTAATTTAATGTCCAAAAGTGCCTGCCTCACATTTTTTTTTATTATAAATAAATGTTCGATGCCGGTTATGGGTGCATGAATGCGTGTTATTATTTTGAAAAATGTCTTGTCCCGAGACGTTATGATCACTTTGTATCATGATATTCACGTTTTACGACAAATCAATGCTAAAAATGTTTTTTCATTTGTGTAAATTGGTTATTAAATTGACATCTAATTTAAAGTTTTAATCAACAGGCTGTTAGATAGAAGAACAAAAGAATGTTTGCATCACGACATCCACGGAGACAATAACGAGGGCCACCTGCAACCAGATTTACGGCATCACCAGAGCAAGAGCGGGGCGCTCCCGCCGCGTGGATGGTGGCGGGCGAATGGGGCT
>PDGT01000023.1:4100275-4236170 GCA_003671415.1 Megathymus violae | reverse complement strand
CGCCATGAACGCGTTTCTCGAGACCAACCACGCACACCTCGCTTCTTATGGGTTGAAAATGTCACCGCAGCCGGCGTGCGCCGTCGGGCCGCAGCACCGAGCCGCCGCGCCGCACCCGCCGCACCACCCTCCACATTATCAGCCCTACCCCCTGCACTCCTACCAGCCGGGATACCTCCGCGAGTACGGTGGCTGCGGCGAGCTGTTCCCGCAACAACCTCTGGAACAGAGCTGGGACTGGCGCGGTGACGTGCACTACCAGAGCGGTGCGCCCCCACTGGTGCCACATGCGCACGCACACGCCCCGCACGCCTTCCTTCGGTACGTGCGCGCTCCACCACGACGTGACATGCGATGCCAGTGGCTCGACCCCGACCAGCCGCTACCGAGGAAGCTGTGCAACAAGTTGTTCTCGAGTATGCACGAGATCGTGACGCATCTAACCGTGGAACACGTCGGCGGACCCGAGTGCACGACCCACGCGTGCTTTTGGCAGGGCTGCTCGCGGAACGGACGCCCTTTTAAGGCGAAATACAAGCTGGTGAATCACATCCGGGTGCACACCGGCGAGAAACCCTTCCCCTGCCCCTTCCCCGGCTGCGGCAAAGTGTTTGCGAGATCCGAAAATCTGAAAATACACAAGAGAACACATACAGGTAAGAGAAATTTATTTTTAAACTATCAGTGGTTCATTACAGAACACGGATTTCTACTCGTAATTAAACATACTTCTTACATAGACCCAGCCCGGATTGGTGGAAGCATTAGCAGCCAACTTAATTATCGGAAGATCTCCACCGTGGCTTATCATATGTTAAAAAGACCCAAGCAATTTTGCCATTAGCGCTCATTCACCCATTATACCGACGTAGGCATAGCTGAATAATGTTTTTCAAAATTCAATTATAGCTAGATATATCTTAATACAGCTACAGCGTTGTCAAAAAATATTTAATAACGAACGAAGTTACTGATTAATTCATAGAATAAAATTGATTGGTCGTGATTTGGAGCCAAGTATTTAGTGCTGTTTATTTCACATCCGGCATCGAGTAGTAAAACGTCGAATCCATTCAAGCGAGCGAGTGTTCGGCATTTCATTTCTCATTAGTTTAAAATGAACTGCCCCCCGCGGCTGTCACCCATCGCCTGGGGCATCGCAGATTTGTGCCTGCTCAGTATTTCAGGTACGCCTCTACAATAACCGACACAATGACATCAAACATAACAAACTATCTGTCAACCGAAATCTTTATAACACGAGCACAAACACCGAAGCTAACGGGCGACTCCTAAGCTCGCTGTCGACTTGTGAAGTCCGTTTCTCCGTATAAACTATAAACTAAAAATCGTTCAAGTCCGAACTCTATTATTCAATTCAAAAGATTCATCTGTATTGTGTACGGTTCAATAAAAAAAGTATGCCATAAATTAAAATGTCCCATTCCGCTGCCTCGCTTCTTTACCGTCCGTCTCTGTTGCACGCTCGATCATTGTTGTTGGTAAAGTATTGGTACTTAAACATTTAATATCGATTTTAAAGGAAGAGTCCAAGAATTGGATGGTTAGTGCCGTCACAGGGTACGGGCATCTGGTTTTGTTTTTTTGTATAACAATAATTTCTACTGTTGCGTTGGGACTTTTGTCCTTCGCCCCTGTCCAGCATTATCTCATACGGGCTCGTGAATAGAACAGACCTTTTTGTGGCAAGTTTGAAGAATTGTTTTATGAGGGACTATAAATTTACCCGAGGGCCGTCTGATGCAAATAAAGAACAGGGAGCCCATTCTAATTATATATTTAATTAGCAAGTTATAAAGATTAGTAGACCCCGAACATCTATGAAATTTATTTATTTATTGGCTTCAACGTAACCAGTTTTTAATTTACTTAATCCACCAGGTTTCACCAATTTACCGTGCCAGGTGTTTAATAGAATTTCATTTATAATACAGAATATGAGCAAAAAATCTACGAATATATTACATTCCTTGCATTAAGCAAGACTTTATAGAGAAAATGTTAAATTCCCACTTCGTCAAATTCCGCGCCTTTGTTATACATATGTAAAACGCTTAATCATTTTTCATGCTATTTTACTTAAGCGCTTACTGATAGCATTAGCTTTTCCATAATCAAAGTCAAACTAAGGAGCACTCTGAATGAAATCCAATGCATATGCAAAATACAAGATGAAGTCACCGACCGAACGATGTTACACATCTTCCGTGTAACTGATATTTTTATAAACACGTTTCAAGTGAAACACAACACCGCACGTTAGTAGTTTGTAATCAGTAGCAGAATTTATTTGCTATTGGTTTCCGTAATAAACCAATTTGTTTGAATTATCTCCTATGATCTAAATGACAATACTTATTTATAAACGTTATTCTTGTTTACGTTGAATGATGGCTAAAGAACGCTTTGTTTTTTAAATTCGGAACAGTATGTTTTATCTGTTTTATTTTTTTACTGGCGACAAAAAATATGCTGTGGTTTTATTCGCTGTGGAAAAATAACAGCAATTAAGTTTAACAGTTATTATTAATTGATACAATAGTAGAATATCTTGCTTATACGTAATATATTCGCGAATATTATAACAATATTAGCTCTCTAACTACGATTTTAAAGCAGTAAAGTACATATCATTTCTACACAATAGATATCAGTAGAAGTGGAGCACACCTTAATAACTTTTAATATATATAATTTTGCATTATTTGTATTATGAAACTGTCTTTTATTCTAAACTTTTATATGAGTCAATGACCCAATAGTACAACAATATATTTTAAATGCATTTGTCTTGCACACTACATTGTTTGCAATATAAATGAAGTATAGATGATAATTACTATGACAATGCTTTTAAAAACAGCTTGTAAGACGCCATTGCCGCACACTGTGTATCATACCAGAGTTAAAATTTTATTATTATTTTAACTAGAGAATCCTTAAATATTTAATTATATTTAATAAATAAACACCCACACGTTAAAATTTGCCTGACATAGTTAAGAGTGACAAACACACACAAATGAGTCATCACAAACATTCACCACCTAAGAGCAAACATATGTATCACATAAATGTCTGCTCCGGCCGGGACTGACCTCGGGACTTCATTTACAGACAGAACTTAGTTGGGTTACAAGAGATTTTCTGCCGGATGGTAGCGAGGGACCCACTTGTTACTGTATTAAATATTATGATAGCATAATATTTTTATAAACAATGTTGAAGACTGCAAAAATAAATAAATATAAATAAAAATCCGTAGTTTAAAAATATAGATACATACAGACAGTAATAGCGAGTATTCATGAATGTAAGTTATTTATACATAAATTCCTGGAGTTACAATAAAAAAATACATTTCATTTAAAAATCACTGATTTGCCGATAACAACAATTGCTTGTAAAATTCAAATTGCCGCCGGCACATTTTATCTACTCAATACCTCTGTTTCTTTCCTACTACATAATAATATTCACTTAACACAATCATTATGCCTATTGTTCTGTGGAGGTTAAATGTACATGCAATGTTATTATCTGTATCGTATATCTCGTTTACGTATGTAAATTTGATTAGTTTTTATTAGGTTAATTATTATTTTTATATTATTATCATCATCAAAATCCTGATGATGATATTAGACTTCTCCTTTACAATAGAAATATTAGGTAACTAATAGCCAGCCTTGACTTAATACACTTTTAAAAACATAATGGAAAATGTTGAAGGATCATGTGTACTCTTGTATTAATTATACAGGTTCGTTCATGATGTTTTGTCATTAAAGATAATGACTATGTATTCTAAGCTTTTATCCGTGTCTTGTTTCAAGTTATCTGTATTAAACTAAAAAGAGACACAGATTAATGTTACTACTTTTTTCCTTTACTGTTCATTCACAAGTGCTACAAAACTACCGCCAACTATACTAATTAAACAAATCCCAGGTTCGGCCTCGTCTATACGATTACATAAAAATACATAATATATATACCATATAATATATAATAATCAAATACCATCTAATATTATGTATTTCTGATTTTAATAGTCCAAGATTCGTTTTGGGACATAAAATCTGTTAAAATTTTTATTCTCAGCTACGTTGCGTCAGATTTTTTTCAAATGTAAATTTTTTATCTTTGAAATATTGTTCCAGACATTTTGATATTATAAATTTAATTTATCATTATGTAGGTGGATTTCATATTAACTTAATCAAGTAATTATCAGGTTTACATATTACCTTGAGGCAAAGCTCGCGCCTCGCAATATCGCCACAGGCTCTATTTTATCATCTCATTTGGTTTATGTATATTTGGTATATGTGGTTTAAATACCATAAAGTATCAACTAATTTACTTGGCCTGTGTTTTTTTTTTAAATAACATAATAAGTATGCACTTCTAAAATGATACCGAAAACTAGTGGGTGTGTTTTTTTGTCTGGTATTAAAATACATTAAGTATATTCAAATTATAATAAAAAATAAGTACTACAATACACGACAATTTCGGTTTAAATATATCTGTTCAATGGTTCTGATCTACATTGTGCCCCTAAACAGATCTTTGAATTCTTATATACAACTTAGCATAGCCGCGAGGCCTCTCATCATACACAGGCGTGTATTGATAAGTTGATAAAAGAAAACACACAATAGCAACCTATGTAGTCTTGTATTTCATTTGGCTTATCACATTCCAATTTTAGATAATAATAATGAATTTTAGTTTTTTCTTAATAATTTCAAATGCATTACAATAGAACTAGACTATTTGAAATTTCTTATAATTTGATTTGAGTTTGAACTTAACTACAGAGTTTCTCTTGTTGCATGTTGATATGACTGTGTATAATATTACTGAATCGCGTTCAATAAGCTAATATTAACTGTGAGTTGAAATTATATGATACTAGCTGTGTCCGCGTGGAATTTACCAAAAAAGTTATTTAGTAGAAATAAAAGTAGCCTAAGTTACTCCTTATTACATAAGCTACCTGCCAGTGAAAGTCCCGTCAAAATCAGTCCAGACGTTTTAAAGATTACCCAGAACAAACAGACAGACAGACAAAAATTGTAAAAAAATTTGGTATATGTACAGTATATACATTCATATGAATGTAGTAAAAAGCGGTTATTTTAATATTACAAACAGAGACTCCAATTTTATTTATTACTATAGTATTATATAGTAATGTACAATGTATTAGAGTCGATATCGCCAAGTAAATGTTTGTGGCACTAGTTGACTTTCAGTAGTTCTCGACACGCACTGCGCTTTCAAACCAACACTCGATCACAAAAATTCTTTGCCTTGGCATATTATTAAAAGTTTATACACACAAGACAAATTAATCATAAAAATCAATCATAAATGTTTATATGAAGTTGAGAAATAAATAACATGGTTCAACTGATACATTCTGTAACACCTGTACAATTTGCATAAGACCTAGTGATGATGTCAGGTAAAATAGGCACGTTCATTAATAGTAATCAATAATGTATAATCAATATAATACGGCAGCTGATATCCACCATCAATATTAAATTATTCACTTGACCTCACTCGCCACGATTCGACACCTAATTTGAATGAAATTTTTCAAATACGTTACATATAACATAGCTCGTAGAAAACTAATCGATACTTTTAAAAACCCCTACATGAAACTAGACTTCCTGAAACGCAAATGCTTAGAACGTAATTTGTTATTTTTAGTTACTAAAATTATTTTTGTTGTTTTTTTTTTGGATTTGTAAAGAATTCTGATTATTCTTGAATAATATATTTGGATGGACGTTTTACTTGTATGTATACAAAAATTATATTGATGTATAAAAATATTATACGATGTTATTAAGTTGTTAGTTTAAAGCAAGCCTAAAACGAGTCAAAACAAAGTATAATACTAGTGTTACTATACATTAGTTTAGCAATCCAATCTCCATTATTCCAGGTGTATCTTATCGAACAACGGATGAGGTCATAGCTTTAACATGAGATCCCAAAGCGTTCCCATATGCACCGGCTGGCTGCCGAGAGGGCTTTAGTAGATATAATATGAATTTACATAAACCGGAACCTGTCTTAGTGAGCCAAGGTATCTTTTCCATCCAAGATTCCTATTCCTTCATATAAAAATGTTCTGTACCACATATTTCAATCACAATAGCACTAGTACAATGTGGTACAATTCCTTACTTACATGGCTATCACTCTTCTTCTAAAATCCTTCGGAAATTGTTTTAAAATGCTTCAGTTGCAATGGTGCAGTTAGTTAAAGGACATGCGTTCCTTCCTTGTCGATTGAAAAGTAGCTTGTAAAAGCAATCATACTTCCGGTTTCTTTTTTCGTCGAAAAACATTCAATGGCGCCTTTGGAGTTAAGGACCTTCATGGGCTACATTGACCGCTTACCGTCCTAGGTAACCAGTCTTATACTGACATGAAATATAACTACTTCACACACAAAGTACACCAGGTAAAAACTACTGCTCTCATCGTTGGATTGTGTATAAACCACATTTATTAATATTTTTCAACTCGCTTCTCCGATTCAGTAGGTGTAGAGGGCGCAACACAATGAATTAATGACGATATGATTTGAAGACGACCCCTACGATCAAACGCAGTATTCGGCGCGGCTAATACGCCGTATAAAATGGCTCTTTCAAAATATTTTGCAAACAATATAGAACCCTTCCCGATTCCCCTGCGTGAGCCCGTCGAGTGCAGCGCCACGGTTGTTATGCGACTGAATAAACGCAAGCATCCCGTTCAATGTGCTCATAGGCTTGTCAACAATATTTACTGTTGATACACAAATTTTTAATGACCATTAAAGGTATTATGCGCTATTAATTCATGTCGTTTTCGGCTCAATCAATGGCAGTAAGTCAACTTTATTTTGATGTAACTACCTTCAATCCATTAGTGATTCACTGCCAAATTCAGATCTCCCTAGATCGGCAGACTTGGAGCGTAGCCGCTGGTCCAATGAGAATAGTTGGAAAGGTAGGTCAATGGTTAAATAAAGTGACAATCCGATAGGACAAAAAAGAGAAATGAGAAGTCGTTTAATGTTCGTAAAGGAACATGGAAGAGCTCTAGAAGTGTTTCCTCTCATTAACCCCCCAACCGTGCACACGTTGTTAAACTCGGTCGATCACTTAAGACGGTAGAAGCCTGCAAGCGCCTCATATTTTGAGCTAGTCAAAGATATTTGAATACTGCATTATAAAAGGCTAATTGTGAACAAAATTTATCATCCAAGCCGAGACTGCGTAGGCGGGGAGAATATCTTGACAGCTGACGGACACACGATGGCAGGTGAATCTGCCAAATTTACGTCTAGTCCGTTTTACGTTCATTGTTATAATATCACAACACACGACACTAAAGACATCTTCACGATTGTGCGTGTGTGTGTAAGTACCCGTTAAAATATATTTATGTAACCGTGTTTTTGTTTAATTATGTGTAACAAGTTCCCGTTGTGTAAGCAGACAGATTTTATATAGATGCCTCTTCTATAACCCTAAATATTAAATCTGTTTGGAGCTAACTGTACCTAATTATAATTACTGCCCAATATTTAAATACAAATGAAGTTGATGTGCTATGTGCGTCTTTAGTTCTACATATCCAAACATGATTCTTAAGCTTTAGTTGTTACCTATTTACCAGGAACCACGAACTGGCTATTTACCAAATTGTACTATATAAAAATTTTAGGTTTACAATTAAAAACGTGAAACTAGATCTAATGTGTAATTTACGATACGAAACGTAACCCAAATTAAACCTGTTTTCACACTTTTATATGATTTTGGTATAATTATAATAATATAATACAGCACAATATGATGGCACTTTTATGACGCTACCGAAATAATAGTATGCTTAAGATTCGTATTTGAGACCTTTAATATCTACAATAATATAAATATTATACGATTTTAAATCTAATTAATATACATATTTTTGAAATGGGTTGTATAAATTGTAATCCACTTCAATAAAAAGTTCTAAAACAGCTTATTAATATAGAAATGTGACATAAACTTATGATTAACAAGAAATTTATTTACCAAGTTTCATCACGGTTAAACGTGTTACGTCTTAATGATCTACTAGATGAGTAAAATTAAAATACATCCGTCGAACTGGGGTATAATTTATATTTAATGATATGGAATGCATACATTATAACTAATGTTTTATTATTAATATTTTAATAATGTAATATTTTAATAGCTGTAAATATATTCTTAGTTGGGAGTAAAATCTAGTCTGACTGAAACCACTAAACTATAGAACTACATTGGACGGTTCAATTCCAAAATTTACCCGACTTTAAAAACAATGTCGCAATTTGAAACAAAACATTAAAATCGGGTAAGCTTTAAGAATAATATTGGAAAACTTTATTGATTTAATTTGTATTCTTATTTTATTAGTGTTTTATTAGTGTTTTTTTTTTATAATTGCTTTTCATTAATTTCATTTAATTCCGAACTTATTAGCAATGCAAATTAATTAATACTCATGTCTTGATTTTTTTATTTTTACGGAGTATGAAATACCGCAAATAAATACGAGGGTGAGAAAGGCAAGGAAAGGAAGGTGAGGAACAAGGTGTCCGACAAAAGCATTCTGTAAGAGAAAATAAATATTATGCTAATATTTTACAATCAATATCGCCAATAAGAAATTGATCACCACAATTTATCCAGTAAACATTAAAATAAAACTGAACGCATCTGTTCTGATTTACTTAATATATCGCAGACCGTAAATTATTATAATCGTAAACTGTACAGCATAAATATACAGCAAGCAACAACTTTACTTAACGAACTTTACGAATTAAAAGAACGATTAATAAATTTATCTCATTTACTTTATGTAATTATTCGACAACCGAGCAAATGAGCCACCTGATAGTAAGTGGTTACTGTCGCCCATAGACTTCAGTAACACCAAAGATATCACCAAGGAAAGGAAGCGTACGAGCTTATTACGGGCTTTCCGACACTGTTACTCCGTCACGTATAACATAGACATTTCACGGTCGACTTTACAAGGAAGGGAGCTAGCCAGTCGGACAAAACAACCTACCCCCATACAAGTATTCTCTCCAACAGGAGGAACCGTTCGCTATGGCCTCGTCCGTTGTACAGCAGGGCGCACCACGAGCACGGGAGGTTAGTTAGGACTTGAGGGTGGATGGATCCCCTAACACCCTAAAATCACATACCCAAAATTACATAACATAGGTAATGCACTAATTTACTAATTTCTACATTAATGTGAGATTGTCCAAGACCTGAAATATACTAATTGCCTTTAAAGTTTTTTGCTTTCATTATGTTGATATGTGAATTTTAAATTATTTATTCACAATATAGCTATAGATCGGCCATTTTACTTTCACGATGATAATGCTGTAACCGTACAATGGTTGGGTGCCTTTTAAAAGGTGTTTATTTGAGCTGGCCACATCTGCCCCGATTGATAAATTGTATAAAAAATGTTACTATTCGTACAAGGGAACTAACCGCGCGTGTGTGCGTTCAGAAAGGTCCCCAATATTTTTAATGTAAGCACCATTTGTCATTATATGTTTTATAATGGGTATTTGATATTATCAGATTCATTAAATAAATTGCAATAAAATTTAATATAACAATATATATTAGTCTTCCATTATTTATAACTATGAGTGATAGTGTATTTTAGATAAGAACGTTCATATGTACCTATATTAATGCAAAGAAAATTTGGCGAAATTAGTAAAAATTTAAATTAATATGTATATTGTTGCACATTATAGGATTACTAGAAACCTACTTGAATTAGTTTCTCGTATATAACAAACATTACAGTTAATTAACTTTTACATGTAAATATAAAAAATTATATAAATCTGTAAAGTATGTTTCAAAAATCACCGATACCATCACATGGGCGTGGCTCGACTAACACCCGTCGCCAGCCAGGCAACCCTTACACACTCCTACTACATTTATTCTAACACACACATACAAGTATTAGTAACCCCAAGTTCTATCACATGATATCGTCGCCTACGTAGAGACAATAAAAGCCTAAGCGGTTTATTTTTTATCTGCTTTGTGAATACAGCCCCTTTCTTGTGCCCTTTCGGACCGTTAACTACTCGTCGAGGTGATGACACCCTGCGCACGGTGCATATGCCCGGCTCACATAAATACAAAGCTCTCGAAGGTTATTTAAATGACAAAGAGGGCGATTCCAGAATAACTTTCCCTCTAGAATGTTAAAGTGACGCGCTCGGGTTAGATTTAGGCACCTCGACGGAAAAAACCGAGGAATACAAGGTGGTAAAAACGCGATTCGTTCCCGCGGATTGCAATTTCGCTAAATGTCAAAGCGATGGTGCGAACAGGCCCTCGGACCGCGTGCAAAAAGTTACTCGAGCTGATACAGGATTCAGAACGAAACCACATTGCTCACTTGCATTGAATACCTTTTACGGCGATACGAATCTTGAATTCTTAATGGGCCCTGGCAATTAGTTAATTACAAAATTCTATTAATAAAAACGTTACAATAACTTACGTAAAGCCCAACTGACAACAAAGTTTATGATAAATAGTCTTTCACGTCTCACTGAATGCAAAATGCATGATCCGCCATAAGAAACTCATCTACTTGTTTATACCTTCGTCTATATGTGGATAAATCGACTGCAGCCTCATTTTTTGCCATTTTGTAATGTGCTTATTTTTACCACCCGCATCGATGTTCCCTCTTAATGAATTATTAATTAAATAGAACTTGATAAGAAAACTTTTATTTTATGTATTTAAGTGTTAAAGTTTTTTATTTCCACGTTTGGGAGGTAATAGTAGCACTAATTAATGTGATATAATATTTGGAATATAGATTTTTTTATAATGCTTAGTGATTGAAAACACACGCGTCTACAGACGGGTTGCTGTTCGTGTCATACCTGTATGATAATGATGTTCAATGATGACTAATACCAACATAGAGTAATATTATTAAAAAAAAAATTGTGCCTGTCCGTTAATACTATAATTTACGACTTTTTATTTAAGTGGCATACATACATCAAGTACATCTTGTATGATAATCAAGATTGCAATCAAATCTTGTTATTAAAATGTTATTGTCAAAGTGATCACTACCTCACATAGATTTTAACTTTTGTAATTATAAAGGCATTCTGGGGAAAAAAACGACCGCTTAAATAAAATGGTGAATGTTTATTTACGGATATTATTTCAATTGATATTTTCATACTATCGGAAAACTCTTTTAAAATATCAGTATTTCAATTCTGCGGTATAATAAATTTACAATTATTTGCTAAATATCAACCAGATTTTTCCAATTCCTAATATAATATAAAGTATAACAAATGACGTTACAAATTAGAAGTTTAAAAATTTCCTGTGAAGTGTTTTTAACTTAACACATGCTTAATAGTTATATACATTGCTTTAAATCAAATCAACATAATTCATTATGATGACGGTACATGCATATTTTAATATTGAACCTAAGTAAATTTAGACGCTCAAGTTGAAGCTAAAAACGTACAAAAAACCTCAAACAGTGCTTCGTCTTATGCATGTTATTCCCGAGGGATATTATAATGGCATGTGTTAAGCCGTGATAGCGAGACAACATAAATTGCACGCTATCGTAGTGTAACAATAGTTTCGAAGCCGCGGGATGTGCGCACAGCCTCTTCCTACGCCCGTTTTGCTCTTCTATCTTATTACCATCATTCCTTTTGACACTTTACTACCTCTGCTTGTATTTTATAACGACAGTTTCGTTTTTGTTTTGAAGCAAGGTGCATAACAAACGAACTTATTATGCGAGCATGATGAACTGTTGAGCTGTCTCTTTTATATATCTGTTACGTTCTGTTTATAAATTTTCTCACGTTTGTTAAGTTATCTTATACCACAAAGAGGTCCTTGAATAGATATATTTATAAATCACTAAAACTGATGCAAGAGATATATTATTTAGTGGTCTTATAATTGCGATAATTACTCGTGACGTATAGAATATTTTTTTTGTTTTTTAATATAATAAATACTTTGCCCATTAAATTAAATGAGCTATCAGTCGTTTTCAATGCGTCAAGAAAAACAGTTTGCTCTTTGAGGTACCTAACTGCGCGAAATTCTTTCGTCTTGTAGGGCGACGGTGGAGGGTCTCACTGCATCATTCATGGGTTTTTTCTCTGACACCTTGTCGCTATCAATATGTATGGTAGTGTATGACATCACCGCCTCAGTAAATCCACGGTTTGGAGCTATAGATTCATGTCGCGTAAATAGCATTTGTGGTAGTAAATGTGTTGAAGTACGCATAAATCTGCCTGCTGAAGTTTTGCAACTATGGTTAGTTGCGTTGTATTGAAATTTTAAAACATTATTTATTTCGTGGTTTAGTTGGTTTGTGCAATGGAACGTGTTGTTTTAATGAAATATAAATTCTCAGTAAATTTTCAATCATTTTTCTATAATTTACAGAATTTACGACTTTTAAATTTATAATACTTCTAATTCTATTAATACTAAATATAGAAGATAAATTTTCATGTTAATTTTAATGTTAATAAAGTTTATATTGGTTCAAATTATTAGTTACTGAATAAAAACCACAAAAATGCAACGGCATTGTGTCAACGATGGTACCTTTGAAGTAGAAATTCCCCACATTCAACACCACGGTCAAAAACAGTTGATGGCCTTTAGTCTGATAACAATCGAATGTTAACACGACAATAAAACAATTTTGAATTCTTCAAAACCACTTTTTCACTTTTCAAACATGCTGTATAGAGAGTAGTTTAGATGAACATTTTGAGGTTTTTATGTTTTAAATTTCTATTATTGGACTTTATGAAGCGTCATTAAATTTAAAACTATATCAGATGATGAAGAAAAGTTTCCAGAGCTTTTCCATACTCACTTTTTTTTCATGCCAATGTCAGCTAAGCTACAAACAAAGTTTGTCAAGTCAGTTTTGTTCCGCTTAGCGTATTATATAGTGTATACCTAGTGTTGATTATTATGTGGATTTATGTCATCACACATCAGACCTTAACAATACCAAGTAAATAAAAAAAAAAATTTGGCAATTTCTACTTATGAAATAATTATAATCTAGATAAATATTTATATACTGCTAAAAATTTTAAACAATTGTTCTCCTTCGGAGTGCAATGCTATCTATGCAACGATATCTATACTAATAAAAAAATTCTAACTGATCAATTTCTGTACATGAACGATATATGAGAAAAAATATGATTAGGGGCCTTTATTAACGCAACAGAACCCAAAACAATAGTTGTTAGAATTTTTGTCTATTTGTCTGTGCGTTTGTTCCCGTTAATCTCAGAAACAGCTTAACCGATTTTGTTCTGATTTTATCTAATCTACTGCAGTAAGCATCACTTAAAACTTAAAATTTATTTAATTGCAATCCATCCATTATAACAAAGTTATGAATTAATATATATATTTCTAATTCACAAAACGACAGAAACCCAGAAAAATGCAGATGCTAGCATTAAGCGTAAGGTAGTTTTTCCGAAGCGAAGCGAGGGCGTTTGCTAGTTGCTAATAAAATTAATGCTACTGTACTAGTTTAACGAACGAATATCGTAGTTCCAGCCGTGCCGACACATGTAGCAATGAATGTTTATGATGTTAAAAAAGTAATATAGAAAATTAATTAATTACATTTCATTAATGAATTAATATTCCGTGAATTAACTACAAGTTTTGAAAATTGTGTCTGAACTTGAGTGCGTTGATGAATAAAACGCTTTTTATTTACGACTAAAAATTGATAGATTGAAAATTTGAACAAGATACATAAATGTTAACTAATAATAGGAATTTCAGAATTAAGCGAAGTGGTTTCGGGAAACGTTTTGATAGCTAGTATATGAATATAAAAGATTAACTGAACAGGTAGGACCTTAGCAATCAAATTTCAAGGTTAACTGATATTCCACACAAGTGTCTAATTATGATTACTAGTAATAATAAAACCATGACGGGTCCATGACTGTACGCATCAGGCAGCAACACCGGTCGAATCTTTATGTAGTTTATGAATGTTGAGAGAATTCAACATCAACATTTATAGAATAGTGGCCAATCCCGACTTCGTTCGGGTTGAATTTTTATATCTTAGTAAATATTGCGGATGTAAAATCCATTCTAATCTCTAAATAATATAAAATAAAGTGAATGTCATCATGACTCTAACGAATTTGTACTCGTACACACACACACACACACACTCAAATATAAGTTGTGATATATAAATAGTCTATGATATATATATATATATATATAGTTCGTCTATATATAGTTCGTCCATGATAATGCACCTTTCAAATGGTAAAATATTTTTTCTAATAGGTGCCCTGGTTCCGGAGATTACCTTCTACGTACACACCAACTCACAAATTCACTCTCTTTTTTTAATATTAGTATAGACCAGTAAACCGGCCCTCGCTTCTTAAAACATACGCCTTACGTTCGTAAATAGCACTGGCGCCCGAATCAATTAGATATTATTTATCAGGCATTTATATTTAAAATCACGTTTGCCGCATTTTAGTATTTTAATTCCCAGTATTTCTATTTATGAGAATTGTACATTGTTATTCATTATTATTTAGTATTCATTTGCTGCAGAAAAGGTATCCAATCTTCATTTACAACCGTTTTAACAATTTCCTATTACACCAGGAGAAATTAATTTCCTAGTATCCATCGCATTGTCTAGTATCCTAGATAATCATCCGAGGGTCCTATAATTATTAATAATTTATCAGAAAAACATGTAGAGTATCATTTAAATTTATTTGTCGGCTAAGGGGTAATATGTGCTCAAAAAGACAGACAGACAAAAAAAATGGTTTAGCCTCCATATACTTAACAAAGCCTTTCATAATTGAGAAATTCACAAGTTATGTAATCTGTTCGACCTCGTTGCAGTTTTATTATTAATAAAGATGAAACAAATACTTTTAAATTGTATAACATCACAATAAATCAAGAAAGAAAACGATTTAAACATTTACTCCGTTATAAAATTGCCGCTTTGATTTTAGTGACGCCCTCGTAGCAATTCGAATAGTTCTACGTTGCGCGCATAATATGTAATAACCATAATTGATTCAACAAATAACCGGGGCTAAATATTTTATATTCCATTAAGAAATATCAGTAATAATTAGTATACAACTCTTTGTATAGTAACATATTTTCACTTGATTTAAAAATTAATACAACAATACTACTAAAGAATGATTCCTCATAAAAACTAGTCTTTCGTAATTCAGAACGCCATTCTGAATAAACTAATTAAGCTCAATAATGAGAATTTTAACAAGACTATTATATGTATAATTGATCGAGCGAGAAAATTCGTTATCCATGTGACAAAGTGGGGACTGGCTTATTTGGATGAAACTTGTCGTTAGTGATATAGCTTGCATCATTAAGACTTTGTATACCAACACTATAGTGTTCGCTACGTGTACCTTACATGTACTTAATATCCTCATATTAGGAATTAAATCGAATTTAGAGTCGAGTTAAGAACGCAGGTATCCAAGGAATGTGGTCGAGTCTCATCTTCATAAAATAACAAGTTATACTGAAGCAATAAAAACAAAATCAGCTATTAATATTCGTTAGAAGTATTGGTTTGTCCCAAATTTGTGCCCGGGGGCTGAAACCTGACTCCGTGTGGGTGTTGAATGGACACGACTTCGTCCGGACCAAACTCAGACTAATGTAGAAGGAACATTTCTGATCACAAGCGAACGACAAGCGATTAATGCTGATCAACTGTGAACAATATTAATCGACAATGTTAATGAAACAAATAGGTTATTTTCAAAAGCAAGACTACTCAGTTATTCAGGTTATTGAATATTTACCTACTAGAACTTTCAAAGGACGTGTTAAAGCACAGTTTATAGTTAAACGTTATTCTGATATAGATGTATATATAAATGACAACGACGCCTGGAAATAAGAGTGTCGCAACCATTTCCGTGCAGGGTAAAACATTGTAATTATGTTAGTTATGAGTTGATGTAAATTATGTGCCGAGGAGTTTCTTTCGTTGTTTCTTCTTCCCAATATTAAAGCTCCTTTTTAAAACGGTGTAAGAAGCAAAAAACAACATATATATTTCTTTGATTTTTTTCTGCTCGAAGTTCGAAAACACATAAGCATCATGATTATATTGTTACTGTTTTTTGTTCAGCATTATGACGAGGTTATTTAACTCGATCCAAATATGTATATAACAAACTCAGTTTATAGCTTAAACGATTTTATGATCCAAAACAATAAAATTTATGATTTTTTAATGTTTAGATAGTAATATTAATGACTTGAATTTATTGCAACATAATTATATTCAAAGCTGCTATAACGTAGTCTTTTTATAATAAAATAACAAAATTATTGAACATTTATATTGTATTAAACGACTATTTTATTATAAAATATTCTTATAATATAAATAAAATAGTTTGCGATGATTCCACCAAACACACCTGCAAACTGTAGTTGCAAATTACGGAAATATCAATTGTTACTTGTTAAGGTCAGCAAGACTGAAAAGTTTTAACCGTGTATTTAGTTTTTTGTAATTAGACGTAAGTAAGTATTTTATGTTATATTTTACGTTTATTTTAGTGAAGATTGAGGATAGATTTTGAACATTACTGGTAGCAAATTTGTATATTTCTCTAGTCTAACTTTTGGTAGTTTTCTTCGTACAATAAACTGCTAAAATATGAAATATTATTTAGGTACTTCAGTTTGCCTACATCAAATAAATCGGATATAATTGTTTATATAACTATATATATTCAACAGAATCCATATAATTAACACAATATATTTGACTTGTCTAATCCACAATTTAAAGTTGTGATAATGTTCGATAGATGGCGCTATTATGATGTCAAAAACATGTGGATTTATAAACCGATTACTGATTATCTATATTCAAAGAGATTGCTCTTATTAACTTGATAATTATTTTATCATTCCATAAAATATAAAAACAAACATTAAATTAACATAATATCAAATAAACAAGTATTTAATAACAGCTGCTGTTTTTACAGGTCGCAAATGCTGCTCAACAATTAATGTATATACATCAACAGTAAAACCTACTAGGTTAATATTATTATTTAAATCCAAAAACTAATGTATGTAATATTTTTCAGTTGTTTTTTTCAACATTTGGGTCCGGCCGTGATGCCGGTTAAGGCTGTCAAAACGGCTGACGTACGGATTGACGAGCGTACCCGCTTGTTTTGTATTTATTCTCACAGTCGCAGGTGTATCGCGGCGTGTTATTCGTTTACACACTATGGGAACAAATTTGGAACTCAATTTTAAATTAGCTTCAGATATACCTTCTAAACATAAAGATTAATTTTGTACTCAAGCATTGATTTTTTACATGCAATAAAACAGTTGCGAACTGTATAAAACGTGTAACTATATATACATATGAGCTGGCCATGTAGAAATCGTTCTGAAATACATTTGAATCTGGAGTTTAATAACAACTTGACTTTAGCGCCACCTATTACACTCCGTTCCATTTTACTTTTATGTAAGCAAATAACAACTTTTAAATTAAATAATTACAAACACATATTTATGTCCTTAAACAATACTGAACTTGTATCTATATTTAATGAAAACATCACGTTTTTTTAATTAATACTTTTTTTACATAAAATAATATAATGCTTGACAACAATCTCACCTGATGGTAAGTGGTGATGAAGTCCAGGAATGTTATGGAACTCTGTAACCGTAACCGAAACTATCGAATATCTGATATAAAAATATATCCGAACCCGTAACCGAATCCAATAAAAAAATTTCGTTTAATTTCGGATAGCAGTAGAGTCTAAATAAAATACGTTAAGACGGATTTCCGTCGGCCGAGCCGATACACTATTTTTAAGGTTATTTTTTTCTTAGATTATAATACTACATAAAAAGTAGAAATAAAGTTAAACTGTTAATGTTGTGTGTTTACTGTTACTGCTGTGTTGTTGTTTTTTCCAAGTCGTAAATCATTTAATATCCGTAACCAAAATTATCCAAAACAATCGGATAATCCGAAATAGTTTCACATCCGTAACCGTAACCAAAACCGGTAAAATATTATTCATACTCCCGACTCCGTAGCCCAGTTGGTAGTGACCCTGCCTGCCCAGCGTGGGGTCCCGGGTTCGATTCCCGGCCGGGACAGATATTTATGTGACAGATAATTGTTTGTTCTCGGGTCATGGGTGTTTGTGATGTGATAATTGTGTATGTCCATGCCACCCGCAACACAGAGAATCCTAGTGCGGGGGTGTGAGTGTGTAAACGTTTATTTTGTTTATTTATATCCGTATACATATCCAGATCCGAAATTTCATATCCATAACATTCTTAATGAAGTCTAAGATGTTGAACGCAATAACTTATAATAGCCTATTCACTCTCTCCTACATAGTAATCCTACATAGTACTCCTACATAGTACTTCTACATACATAGTAGACTTCTACATAGTACTTAAAATTATATGCACAATATTTTTTGTAACTATTTACATATAAGTGATGCGATGTTTTGTCGATATTTTTAAATGAATGGTCGTCAAAAAGCTGGTCTGAAATATAATAAACGGCCGAAATATGGATATTTTTATCTGAATATATTGACCAACATTTTCAAAAACTGTTATTCCCTATTCCTCACTGGTCGTGTCATATTGACCACTGCCAGTGACATTATGACTCGACTGAAAACTGTCACGTGCACCTTGCTACAATGTCAAAATATTAAATGTCAATAGTGTCATTACAATCGGTCAAGTTGCTCAAACGATAAACAGTCACTCACAGATTCACCAACGATTAAATAAAGATATGAGTAGAAAAAATACTTGAAAAAATACAAACTTGCAAACTGGTAGCACATTTTTGGTACCAGTCAAAAAAGAGTCTGAAGTGTCATTTGTTAGTAGTCACCGTTGTTTATAGACCACGGCAAAATCGAAGGCATTTCTGACGCTTTTAAGATCAAAAACGAATCAGGAAACCCTTATAACTCTTCTCCTAGTATTTCCTCGCGTTGCTGACATCAAAAGTGAACGGTGACGGCTTCACGTGTTGGGACTTGTTTGTGAATTCGCTTTACAAAAGAACTCACACACAAATACAGAATATTTACATTAGGTGAACTAGGTTTAATATGTAAAGGTTGCAATAAATATTGTAATAAATATCAGATCTTTAGTACTTGTTTAAGTTAAAGCAAATTACTTCATGCACGCATGTGTTATCTTAAAATTGTCGAGGCCAATAAAGCTTAAATACAAAATGAATTGCGGTTGTGCATCTCACCCCTTAGAAATAGCTATAGTATAATTAAATTTCATTGCTTCAGTGAAAAGCAATATATTGAAAACATCTACGTGCCTCAAACTGACGCATGTTCTCAAAGATATGTGAGATCTGTCAAACCTTACCCGGCACTCGAAGTGGATATTGCCTATTGCCTTTTTCTTCACTTTACGAGAGGAGAGTGGACTACAGCAGCTGTGAAACAGTTATTGGTTATGATGACGTTGACAAGAACCGACGGAACGGAATGGCCACTAGAAATATATGTCCGATTGCCACGTCTATATCAATATTTAAAAAAGGATACCGTTCAAGTCCTAACTGGACTCGAGAGGATTGATAAAAATTCGGTGTTCTAGACCATACTATAATTTTCCATGAATATTTTTCATTTGCTCTGGAAATGTAAATATTTCTTCATATTAGCTTTCCTGTGAAGTTTGTATGAGGAATTAAATACTTCGCAATATTCCATATTGATATTTTTTTAGTTTTTGTCACACTTCAGTAATTGAATAATCGAATCCTATTTTATATTATAACAACTGTAAATAAATATTTCCCAGCTATATATTAGGCCGTGATAGAGGAAGAAACTCCCGATTGATCCTAAAAATGTTACATATTTTCATTGAATACACTGAACCCTAAAAAACCCTTATATTTTCGCTATCCCTGATAATTACAATAACATTTGAATCTCAATCTGTTTGTGAACGCCATCGTCTTTCTCTTAGAGAGTACGTTTTAATTTTAATTTATATTTACCAGGCCGATATGACTGTGCACTTTGTGGTCCGTGTTGTGCTACATTTACTATTATACTTTTATTGGGATGCTTTTGTATGAGTTGGCAGATATTTATCGGATATCGAAACATTATTCGGTCTGCTCATAATCGTTCGCATAAAGCACCTTGTCACACGGTCGTTGGGCGCCGAATGCGTTGCCGTCCCCCATATTCTTTTTATGCGCCCGGGACGAGGGCCTTATTCTTTGAGAAGTGGAAAAAATGAAGATATTAATATATCTTTCTAATTCGAAATACGTTTCGGATAAAAGGAACATCATAAATCATTATCCTGTGTACGAAATCCCTTTTTAAATATGCCAGAGAAATCGGCGTTTCGGGGAAGCGTCGTCAATCAATACGTATGTAGCGACACCTTGACGCTTAGTAATAGATTGTTGACATCGTGACGTTTCCTATAATGCCGGGTACTTGTGGATGATCAACAACAGCTTAGTTTTAAATAGGAATAACTATTTAAACAATTTTTTCATCATTTAAGCTCTTGGTGTAAGTATTAACCTGAGTAGAGCATACGTATTAAACTTGAAACACTGAATGTTAAATCGACTTGTCTAAATAGGGGCTCGTGTAAGTTTGAAAATAGAACGAATATTTAAGCCAGTTGGCTGAAGATGGCTCGTGCTTAAATACTTCGGTTACTCTAGTAAACAATCTACTAAGAATCTGTTTTCGTAGACGATAATAAGTTCCATGGTATTAGTTCGAAGGTTATTTACTTCATTAAATTCTCCAAAAAAAACCAGCATTATCCCACTAATGAAGCAAAGGCAAGCCTCCAAGTAATATGAATATAATAATCTGTAATAGTTTTCGATTATAGCGTATAAGTTTGTGGGCGGAACATGTCTGCCGAGTATTGTCAAATCGGCCAGTCATCCCCTGCTCATTAGCCGCCTGTCTGTTCGAGATTGAATTAGGACTAGTCGACCGCATCGGTTATGTAACCGATTAAAACAATGCCTATTTGACCCGTGTCCTGGATGTTATGTATAATATTTGGTCAGTAAATTGCCTCTCAGTGAGTATTTGGCAAATATTAAATCTAATAATCTTCTTATCTTGTAAGTGCTATTAAATGGTTTTATCAGCTGACGGGTTTTTTAACCTATATAAATTTAACATAAACCACCTATAGATGAATATCTGTTGATCGATCAGGTTGAAATTTATGGAATAGACACACCACAACTTTATAAGTACTCAATTATTGAATTTAATAGCTTAATCATTTTAATTTGATATTGAAACGTATCGTTGACGTGTAGCGGTGTTTGAATCATTTAGAAAGTTTCACAACCTCTTGCAAGTATACTGTCTTCCCAAGCCCCCCGCGGACGTTAGTCTAAATAAAACTATGGTTAATATTCAAATACAAATTATACATAAATAAGAGAACATACATAATTTCTTAATATCAAGGTTTTAAATCGTTGTGTATAAAATACAGTAGCTTTGTGAACGGATGTGTAAAATATTACTTGCCATTGCAATCAAATTCAATTTAATTATCTATTAATAAACACAGGCAATAAATTTAATTCAGTAGCACTATTGAGTAACTTGATATTCGCTAAACCACAATGTTTTTTCTGTAAACTCACCTAATGCCATTTACACAATTTGGGTGCAAAGGCGAAGCGGCTCAAATTTCACACAACTCGTGCTATTTCTAAAAAGCTTGTTTTCTCAGCGGAGCGCACTTAAGTAGCGATTGGTAATTCTATACTGCAGTGTAATTCTGACTAGGCGTAGTGCCAACTGCGGGATTATCATCAACTTTCGAGGGTAACGTTGCTGGTTTCGAGCCATTACCCGTGCACCACGCTTAATGTGCCTTCTAAAGCACGGTAGCAATTGAAATATTCGATCATTTACAATTGACACATACTGACGAATTATTAACACTTCTTCTTAATGTACGAACTGAACTAAAACTATAGTTCGCATTAATTTGTTTATAGTCTTAAATGACAATTATGTCATTACACGGACGCGATTCCAAGCATCCTCTAAAAAACCCCGTTCGCTTAACATTTTTGTTATTAAAAATATCCTCAGAGAATAAACTCGACCCGAAGTTCCACATCGATAATAACGTTACAAAAAAGTGTCTCCCGTGGGTGATACAGGCGTTTAAGATAAACATCTGACCCTAGTCGGTGTCTCGACGTGGCATGCAACGAATTCACGACGTGAATTCCCAACTCATGTTGTTAGTGCTGTTTTATTTTATCATTAAATATATACCTACCTCAGCAAGTTCTTCAATCCCACAGGCTAAATGCCTGTTTCTTATGAAATCTATAAATACATCTATTAAAAAACTTTAGCAAAAACAATAATTCGTAATAAGGAATTGATGGTTCAACGAACTGTTTTTTTATCATTAAATTCTGTGATTGAAGATAATATCACTGTACATTGACTGATATCACTGAAATAAAAAAATGTAACAACGTAAAACATTCTTACTTATTATTATTTATAAGTAATAGGTGTAGCAAACTGAACTTGATTGTGGTTGTCTATACCCTTCTGATAGAAGACATGCACTCAATAGAGACTGAAATGATTGAAATCTTATTTATTCGAAGTTGGTTTTTACTAACACTTTTCGAAAGTGAAAGTGCTGCATCGCTTAAACAAATCCCTACCGTAAGTGATCCCGGAAGGAGAAGCGGCAATAAACTCCCGAGGAGTTTTTTCCTATTTACAGTTACAGAAAGCACTTACACTATTTATTATTATTGGAGGTGGGAGGACTAGTAGTGGGAGAACTTTGTGTTATAATGACACTTTTTTTGTATACTATACATAAATAATTTAAAGAAAAAGTCAGTACATACCTACAGATTAATTATATATATATATCATTGTTCTACACAAAATTGTAATAAAAAGGAAACGTCCTGCGACGATTTATTTTGTTTACGCGAACCTAACACCAAACACATCCGTCGTTAAGGCCACCGTGTCGGCGCGTGCACGATGTCCCATCACACTCTAATAGAATTTGTCGTCCATCCTTTTTTGTACCTGATGAGACGCCCGATTAGTAATTAGACGGGTGACACATGTTTTCCACTCTTTTATCTCGTATTAGTCTCATTAGTACACGACTCCGGCAGCATATATTGTTCTGACCGAAATCAAACCACCTCATCCTTTTTTGTACGTTTTAACTCACCTTCGTGGAGACATTTAATTTTGGTTTAATTTTAGTGGGTATATTTTGCGATTTTGATTTCAATTTGTATTGAGATTCGTCGCGAAATTAAATATTCGAGAAACGCCTTTTACTATAGTGTTTAAAAAATATTACGTTCAATATTACGTTCACAATCCACGACATAATAGGTAGACGTATTTGTGATGTAGTGATGAATGAATTAAAGGAAGTATCACAATTCAAAATAAGCCGTCGAAAGCGTGATCTGTTCATTCAGCATTTGGATACGGTAACAGAAATTGCGGTGAGGGAACTCCTAAAAAGCCCTATTATCTGTTTGTTAACAGACACTTGAGATTAGCATCTGTACGTACTCAGCGATCTTCAAGTTTCAAACACAATACGGGGGATTACGGCCGAAGAGGTTTATTTGTAAACACGACAAAGAAAAGTAGGCAGACCGCTGAATAATGCGGTCACATAGACCGATGGCAGGCCTACTTGTAATGTATTTTATTGAATGGTGTTCTCATCACATACGATTCGGTGAACTCGTAAGGAATATCACTAATTCACAATACGGTTGGATGGCTGTCGATATTTCATAAAAAATATTCAGTGTTAGTATTAAATATTATTTGAATGACATTCATTGAATTCTGGTTATTTTCCGCATTCTTATACGCATAATGACAATCCATTCTCAAACGGTCATTGCCAATAGATATAATGATTCACGAGGTAGATTTAGGTGTATACAATAAATATTTATAAAAGTTTCTAAACCGTTTATATAAACAGGTAATAATATTATTTCGGATATGATTGCAAGTAACGTAAATACATGTTTCTCGAAGTGAAGCGAGGATAGTAATAGATGTCTCGAGTTTATTTAACGGGAAAAAGTAGTTGCCTTGGAATAATTACATAGGCTTTATTATAACCACTTGGCTTGGATAATTAAACTAAAAATATAGCTTAACTTCATTCACATTAGTAGATAACATCAACATAGTAAAATAAAATTCATAAAAGCTGAAATAGTCTAGTTAGCGGTTTAACGTCTTAAAAAACTACGCGCACATATAATTTCATAACCTGTGAACATGACACATATGTATTGTGATGTTAAAAACGTAATAATTAAAGAATGTATACTTAATTGATGCTTTAACAATTTTTAGTAAACATCAGTTAACACAGAATCTTTTGTATTTAATAATCTTTTTGATATTATTTAATAAGCTATTTAAAAGGTGCTTGCTGATTGTATTTGAAATTTTCAAATGATTTAAATTACTCGTATCTAACAGTTTATACGTAGCTATATAATATATAATCTAGGATTTTCCTAGTCGTTTACACTCCTGAAATGTATTTTGTACTCAACAAACCTTTTCTATGAAATGTTAATGCTATTTTGTAGACTAAGTATTCAAAATAAGTAATTGTTGATTTACATCAGCACGTCATCAAAGCGGATACTGTAGCTCCATCGAGCAAAAGCAGGAGATCTATTTGGTACAAATTTAAACATGTCTTTGTCCCTAAAAATAAAGTTCAAAATACCTTATTCATTGCAACAGGCCCGGCTTTGTTACGACACTGTGACAATGTCGTCTTATAAAGATGATTTATGTTCGTGTTAAGTATCCCGTGCAATTGTTACGAATATTTATTTATACTCATAAACTATAAACAACGAGCAAATCTGGTTATTTATGGCGTGATTGGACATTCGCATTCGCGGGCATCGACGTTTCTTATTTTTACATAGAACGGGAGAAAGATCTGTCCCGTGTGTTTGGGAACACGATATTGGAATTATGGGAACTTGGCGTGGGATTAATGTTCTGATCGGGTAATCTTTTGTGTGAGAATCAAATTTCAACTATTCATATGGTTTAACGTGTTAATATTGTTTAAGAAAATTGAACGTGATGACAGTTAATTGTGTTACGTAATGTTATTAATGAAAACTATAACAATTCTTGGTCATACAGCTTTGATAGCTCTCGTCGGTTTCTTCACCTGAATTATTATTCAAATGAAAACAGTTTATAGATTCAAAATGCAAGGCTTCTGAATGCGGGACATTGGTTTAATTCTGCTTGCAATCTATTTTTTTTTTAATTTTTATAGTTTTGAAATTAATACCTACCACGAGCATGGCAGAAAACATTTTACAAAACTTTGCATACCTACCTGAATTCTGCCAACTATTACTCTACCAGCGGGGTACTGTGAGTTGCATTCTTGACACGAACTTATCATTTAGAAAGCTGTAACTTATAGTGATGACTGCCCCATATTTAAGCTCCGTAGTCCCCAAAACCCACTCTTTGATTTATCCCACAATATTGATCAAGTATGAATTGGTAGATTAATCCTCAGACTAGTGATCTACAAATAACTGACTGAGGGACGTATATAAAACATATTAATTCCAGTATTTTTATTTTCAGGCGAGAAACCCTTCAAATGCGAATACGCGGGCTGCGATCGTAGATTCGCGAATTCGTCGGATAGGAAAAAACATTCGCACGTGCACACGTCCGACAAGCCATACAACTGCCGTGTGCACGGTTGTGACAAGTCGTACACGCATCCATCTTCGCTCCGGAAGCACATGAAGGTACACGGCGCCGCTGGAGATGCGTCACCGCGATACGATAGCGACGGTGACGACTCATCTTCCGCCGGCAGCGTAAGCGTCACTGCCGGCGCTGCCAGTCCCCCCGCGCCTCTCCCCCAACCTCCTCCCTTGCCCCCACCCCAACATCAACATCACCCCACGATAACAGACAAACTTGAGAGCCTCAATGACAAGTACCTCAATCCCCACGACCAAAAATCATACGACCGACCGCCGCCGCCTCCTCACCACAATCAACCGACACATCTAACCAACATTGGGGGTAACGGTATGATGGACAACAAAATCGGGTTCGGTGGCCATTGGACCCAGTTCCACCAAACACAGCCGGCGCCGACGGTCCCGCATGGTGTTCCTGACTGGTGGTGTCCGACGCAGGACTCCTACCATCACCATCATTTGATGCACCACTCTGGGGCGGCTGCCGCCTACTGACCGCATCGCGCTTAGGGAACTCTTCATTCGACGCTTAAACGAATTCGAAATCTTAGGCCCGTATTATCAGTTGACGACTGAACAGAGGACATTTGATAGGCACGACAAAAACAACCATTAAAAAGGTGCCAAGCTCCAGTTCCTTTACAGAAAAGTCAGTCTAGTAATATCTGCATTGTGACTAAGTCTATTCTTTATAGTCAATAACCTCAACTAACTTATACTTTCAAAAGCAGTGTTTTTGCATTTTCACTTTGTGAGTTTCTTACTGCGATATAAACTCACTAAGTAAATACGTGAACAATGCAGTTATGTAGATTGTTACAATTGCCAGTTTCTTTATAACACATAAATCAGTACAAAAGTCTGGCAGAAGGCTTTCTCGCAGAAATTTAAATTTATTGATATTAAGCTAATCTCAAATTGAGACAACTGATAACACGAACCTTAGATATGATACAGATAAGCTCCAGCACGCCAAAATTTGCTACTGGAATTCCGCCTAGCTTGAAATCAACGATCGAGTAGATTATTTAGATAGGTACCAAATTCGTACGACGTGGAATGAAAAGTTCGCTAAAGCGCTAGCCGGTTTCGCTTAGTGCATTACGCTTATTAACAGGTTTAAGAAATTCTTGTTAGTCTTAACTGTCAAACATATTTTTGTAAAACTATGTTCGTGCCGGGCAGATGTTAATTTTCATTGATTTCAGACGTTCAACTTATGAAAATAGCCTTTAAGTCAATGAAATACGATAGCCGTCCGAATATTTTATAGATGTTCATGTCCGATGGTAAGAAAAGTTATTGTCATTGATCTCTATAATACAAATATACCTACTGGATAAGTTGTATATTCTGCCAATTGTCAGATTTAAGTTCAATTTCAGTTAATAGACATCCTACGTCCGATTTAAGAAACAGTTGACGGTCTTCTTTATAATAATATGTTAATAAGAGACCGATTGCAAATTTTGTTTGATGCTTAAGCAAAGACAGGATAAGATTTGGAAGTTGAGCTTATAAAGTAGTGTTTGGGGCATTTATTTATAAATATCCATTACAAAAAAATGGTCGTATGTTTCCGAAAATCAGAAGTGGGTTAGGATGGTGGAAATTGCGCTTAAAGCGTGAAAATCGATGCATAACAAATAACAATATATTACTGTCTTCTTATTTCATTTTGTAATCACCCCAACATCTCTTACTACAAAATAATGCAACGCAACAATGTAGCGGATCTAGAAAATGTCTGTAAAGTGTATTAATTTTATGGAGATTAGTGTTCTCAGTTCACTAGGCCAGTCGTGGTGATGTCCGGGATTGAACAGAACTAGTGTTTACAAAATTAACAGGGTTATAAACAAGCACCGCTAGCTAAAAGATTTAAAGCACGTTGTATATTTTCTGTAAGCTCCGTGTTACTTGACAATTGTCCCAAAAACATCGATCATTGTTTTGCTTCAAATTCTGTTGTTTAAAAATGTGAAATATGCAACATTTTGTCACGCCATTGTCAACAGTGATTTATAGCAGCGTTTCTGTAGATTTTAAGCGGTACGGTGTGCAAATGTGTTTACTTTTTATGAAAGATACCCAAACAAATTTAGAATACATAATTTTTGACGGTATATTTCCTATGAAGTACAGTGAGCACCAACTTAGTTCTTACATTAAGATTAATATGATCAGTATGGCCAAAGCACCGAAGTCCAATAAAATTACGATTTGTAAGTTGTAAAATTATTGTAAATTTGTTACTTTAATTAGTTAAACGATTTTCTTGTAAAAATAGATTAAGAAAAATACCCAGTGATAATAGAAATAAGGAATCGCTATATTGTAAATTACTCTTAAATGTCGTCGCTACTTGAATGCGCTACGAACTCTGAAACTACTCAACTATATTCTTAACTAATTATATACCTATATGTATTTAAAATGACGAATATTTTTTCACGAACCGATATAATAGATAAAGAAAGAAATGTAGGTACCTAATTACAAAATGACTGAATGAGATTTTAATTTAAGTTACTTTAAGAAGAATTTGTTGAATGTCTTTTCTACAGCCCTGTAATTAGCTAAGAAATAAAGAAACAATATTTCGACTTAATATCTAATTCTATTTATTTATTCCTTTTGTTTTATGTGACTTAGTAATATACATTATATCGACACATTTATGAATAAACACGTAGAACTGTGAGTCTACGATACCATTTTCATATAATATTAGTAATATATTTTATTAATATATATATATATATATATATAGAGTATAGCTTCGTCTTATTAGTCATCAAAGTTAAAAGTAAAGAAATCTATATTAATATTATAAAGAGAGAGTGCGAAACTTGTGAGTTTGTGTACATACGGAAAGTAACCTCCGAAACAAAGGCACTTGTTTGAAAAATTCTTTTACCATTTGAAAGGTACATTATTTCGGATGGACATGGGCTAGGTAGTACAAAATGAAGTGTCCGTCTCTTTGTCTGAACGCGATAATTACAAAAACTACTGCACGGGTTTTTATACGGTTTTGAACAATAGATGCCACGATTCGTGACAAAGATTTAGGTGTATATCAAAAAAAAGTTATGAAACTCCTGATAAAAATGAGGATTCCAACGGAAAAATCAAATTTTCATAAGCGTGGGTACGTTACTAGTAACAACATAAAATCACTGGAATCATTTTATACATTTATGTGTATACACATGCCGTTTTGAGTGTTTTTCCTAAAATCTATATGTAAATATAATAAAATTCTAATTTATCGCTTTCTGTAGATGAACGATATGTAAAAAAAATATTATAAGGCGATTATGTTAACGTAATAGAACCAAAAACATATTCGTTAGAATTATTGTCTGTTCGCCTGTGCGTTTGTTTGCGCTAATCTCAGGAACGGCTTAACCGATTTCGTTCTGGTTTTATAAAATTGGTTTGGTAAAAAAAGTTTGGTAAATATCTTAATTTCTAATTCATAGAACGAGAAAAACACAATCGTAAAACAATGCAAATGCTCTTTCTACGCGTAAGGCGTACAGTTTTTCTGAAGCGAAATGAGGACAGTTTGCTAGTTTATAATAAGAAAAGTTTATAGTACGTGGTAATAATCTAATAAGTGTCAAAGCGTTAAAATGTAATTAGGATTTATTATAGTAACATAGTATAATATATAATAGTACTAGCTGACCCAGCAAACGTTGTTTTGCCATATAAATTATTTATTATATATATCGCTAATTACGATAATTTTACTAAAAGCAATACGAATGAACGTATGTATTTTTAAAACCATATCGTAAAAAATAAAAATAAAAAAATTTGTCCAAAAAATAAAAATAAAAAATTCGGTGTGGACCACCCTTATCACGTAGGGGTTTAAAAATAGATAACACTCTATTCTCAGACCTACTGAATATACATATAAAATTTCATCAAAATCGGTCAAGCCGTTTCGGAGGAGTGTGGAGTATATTTATATGTATAAATATGTACTTAAAAAAGGATTTAATCAACCTCAACAAATATCGATAAACATGTTCCGTAATTTTTTAATTCATTCCAATGAACAAAATGATACAACGAAAGCTTAAGAGATTGATCACTTGACGCACGAAATCTTAAATGGAAATCCAATTCTCGCGATCATTTCGATCGGATTCCGATCAAAAAACCTAACTCCGTGACGTACCTACAATAAAACATCACAATAACAAAACGAGGAACAATCATATTCCAAAAGAGAATTGAATTTATCATTGAGAATGAACGAGAGAAAGAAATGATAAATGATACGGCGAGGGCGAGAAACCGCGAGTGCGAGCGAGACAGCACACATGTTCGATTCGACTTTACCGTCCACGGGGATGATTTATAGTTTCTCAACAGGGATTGGCCGATGCAGTACTTAAAAGATTTATAGATCCTTATGGTGCATGCGCGGTAGGAGCGTTTTCTTATTATAAATCTCACTCCTGCGCATGCACTTGCGATTGCCTCTTTAGCTGCCCGGCGGAGAATTTAAAAAAAATATGTTAACATATTGCGCTTCTTATGGGCGAGCGAGGAAGGTACGGCCGCTTGACATAGAACACGAGAGATAATTGGCTGACTGAGTTAATGGACTCGATCACGTACCATGTTCACATGCCTGCGATACAGACCTCATAATTGATTGTTACGTATTATTTTAATTAAGGTTACAATCCTATAAAAGAAAAAGGGAATATAGCACTATAAGCATACTTTGCTATTGTTAATTATAATCTAGTATTGTGGCCGGATGACCACTGTCTTTAGTCGACATGTCAATTTTTTTTTTCTATATACGATCACATACACCTAGGGTTCCAAATACCGCATATGGCTTGAACATACCTACAGTAACATATCACAAACATCCCAGAGTCGAGAATATATTGATCAATCACATAAATATTTATCAATCACATAAATGAAGCTTCGGTTATGGGAATCGAACCTGGGACTTTTCGCACGGCAGGCGGTCATTAGATACTAGGCAATAGACCTATTAAGTTTTCTAACAAAGGTTTTCTCCGTCAACATAAAGTTTGTGTTTCCTGAAGCATTCGCACCCAGACTGTCCAAAAATGGGAAACCGAAATCAAAATAATTACGCATATTTAGCAGGGTAGGGATGTGCACTCGGCTACACCCGGTATCCATCATCATACCACGCCTGAGCATCACGTGTTGTGAAGCCTCGCTCACAGACGCCCAAGGCATTACAACCATTAAACAAAATAATGTTTTTCTATCCAATTTATTCACTTCAATTTGTTATACTAGAGCACTGTCTCTGTAACCGAAACTAAACTTAATCCGGTACTTCCATTTAATGGTTAATTAATGTTTTAGCTCTTATACTGTTTATAAACCGGAAACAAATCCAAACGAAAAGTCATGATCGGATTTTTGTTACGTTTACGGGCTAGTGCTTATGACTTGATAAATACATAGTCGATAATTCATAAATAAACAGTCGGATTTTACACCTACAAAGTCGAATAACAACGCGTGGGACGTAGTAACCGTATTACAACTAAATGAGATCAACGGATTATATTTTAAAAACTTAATACGTAATATGTTTCAAAGCATTTATAATTACTTGAATTACTCGTATACACTACTATGTACTACTGTATGAAATATTAAATATTGTTGTGTATATTGGTTTATTATTATAACCAAATACGTAAGCATAAAGAATGTAGTGGTTATAAGTAAAATAAATAGAATTTAGAAGATAAATTGTACTCGTATTAAAATATTCTTGATGATTACAATAAAATAAGTTACAATAGTATGAAAGAGGTAACAGTTACTTGATAATATCGATCGTCCTATAGGCCGTCACTTCCACGGTGTGTAGCGCGCGGAAGCTTCGAAAACAGCAGCGTGCTTTAGAACGCACAGAACGATCGGAGTCTCCGGCGTTCACCGCACGTAGACTATTTTGACTGGAGCGTACGTTAGGGCGCACGAGACGTTAACGTGTTTGTTTGCTTAGACTGTTGACTGATTGAGGAACTTCTAGAAACGATTAACGTTGCAGAATTTCTAGATGAACTGCGCGCCTTTTATATCGACGATATTTCTAGAACGTTATTTCAATGGTACAATTTAGAAATTCTCGTCGGCCTTATAAATGTTGTTATAAAGGAGAGCAAAAATATACATATTAAAAATAATTATGATGATAAGACATTTGCCAAATATTGACAACAATAACAAAACAATAATCATACTAAAATAATTAAAGAAGTCACAAAATAACTGGATAAAAGATACAGATAACTATAAAAGATGTTTAACAAGGCAATATTTCAAAAGTTACAAACCATGAAAGTATCTAAATATTACATATAAAAGCATGTAAGAACCTAAATACTCCAAGGCGTACGATAAATACCGAAAGTGTGTGTTATTCTGAACATTATAATGCAGAACTATTTTCAATGCGATTTAATCAGACACACATAAATACTCTGATATAGATGTTCAATCTGTTTTTCAACGCAGCCTCCAATTACTATTGCCACCCGTAACCTTCCAACACTGATCTGAATCTTGTATTCATCAATGTGGTTTTTTAATCCAGAATACTATTCGCAAACAGTTCATCCGGCGGATCGGTAACAGTGCATGACCTTTGTTATTATAAAAATGACATTTGTACTGAAACACAACAATCCCCCCTCAATTCAAAAATCAGTTCGTAGCATGAACGTGTTTCTGATTTATCATAACGTATATTTCTCTCCTCTACCCTGAAATTATCGAGTAGAAATCGCCAGTGTAACAAAAACCTTCTGTGATTTTTTTTTATCTAAATTACGTTGTATGCTCACAAAAAAGTTCATTGTATTATACACATACATATGCATACATCAAAACGCAAAGATGAAACATTTCGTACACTCTTTTATTTTGATATTGTTTTATTGTTTCTTTTATATCTCGTGTTTTATGAAATTTCTAATGAAAATAATGTAGTTCGATAATAACAATGCTATAGACGTGAATGAAATAAACAGATGACATTATGTAGCACCTGAGGTATGTAGGTAAACGTTAGTAGTATGTGATAGACTGGCTAGACTATATTATGTAATAATGGTAACGATAGTGATAGCGGATGATTATATCGCGGTGGTGGTCGTGATGATAGCGATGATGTGGCATTGGAAATGATGATGATATTGATAACGGTGAAAACAGTTTTAGATTATTACACGAAAATCCAAAAATCCAAAGGAATAAAATTATATTATACCTACCCCCACAATTAGTTGATCGAATTGAGCTAACAATGCGATATCTATATAAAAATTGGTCGAGCTCAAGAAAAATCGAAATACCAAATATCACAATCTAAATGACACAGTTACTTAACACAGGGCACTATGGGGAGGTTGTGGAGCTCCGACCAGATAAGATCTGCAGCGTGCGCCTGACAC
This sequence comes from Megathymus violae, assembly GCA_003671415.1. Lineage (NCBI taxonomy): Eukaryota > Metazoa > Arthropoda > Insecta > Lepidoptera > Hesperiidae > Megathymus > Megathymus violae. The sequence goes on along the minus strand of PDGT01000023.1, from coordinate 4,202,568 downwards.
CTGGCCCCGCCCTTGCGACCCTCGCCGCACCACCCTTTGTTTATGCATCGACCTGCAATAAACAAGCAACTGCATAACTTAATGTGTTTTTCGTTACGAGTTTCATAATATTTATATACGTATTTGTTGAATATGCCCCACAACCAGGTATTGGAAAAAAAAATTCGTTGTCTCTAATTTTCTCGTCGACCCCCATTACTGGACAACGGTAAGAAACACATTGATATGTCCTCAATAACACTGCTACTGCTACTGCTTAATGACTACTATTAATATTTATAAATTAATTATTAGTGTAATAAGCAGTGGTAGTCTAGTGGTTCCAGCGTCGGTTTCCCGCACGGGAGACTCGAGTTCAAATCATGCAAGGAACCTCTAATTTTGACTTTCGAATACGTTATTCAATATTTTTATGGATAATGTTAAAGGCAGTTATATATGTTTTACTTGCTTTAATCTCGGGTCGAATAAAGTGGAAGTACCCTTAAATACTAGGTATTTTGAAGTTTTTGGCTACTGACCGACGGATGACGTACTCGTATTAGTGCGAGGACCTTTCTGTTTGACGCGCTGGACTTTGTATCGCCCAGTTTTATCAAAATAGTATTCGTGCATGGTATTTAGTTTTATATCTGCTTAGCTAGCTGGCTAAAATACTCCACTGTCTAAAATACCATCTGACTAAATTTACCATGACATTTTTTGACTTGTTTCAATTGCGAAGTTGAAGACACCGTTATCTTGGATATTGCAATGCTTTATTTATGGCTGCTACTATGCTTCGGAACTCCCAGATAGTACAATGGCTTTGACTATTACTCTCCAAACAACCAGTCTTCCCGTTTCCTGGCTGTTACCATGCAAAAGTAGCAAACTTTTGCTCCACGTCGTTATTTGCTATTAGCATAAATTCAGTATCCCAATATGCGTACCCTGAAAGAACCACTTGTAAAAAACTCAATACTGCTCAATACTGTAACAATGAAAGTTTGTAAGCATAGAAAATAAACGGCCTAGCGTAAATTTAAGATACATTGAATGATAACAAACTGTGGTTAACTCTTTTTGTATCAAATAACTTTACTGATTATTTAATAAGCCGAAACTTCGACAAGGTACCACAAGAAATTCTTAGCTAATTTATATCCTTCCGTATTCAGACCCAGCTGAATCTGTCAGCGGCCATCAAGCAACTTAAAAACTCACTTCTATTATCATAGGAACCCATACCCGTAGGAATCTGTCTGATGAAAACACAATCAAAATGACGCAAAAACCATCATGATAAATCCTTTTAGCTAAAATTGCAAATATATTCGGAGGAGGTGCAAAAAAGAGTGTATGATAAAATACAATAGAGTCTGAATTCTAATGCAGGCAACCCGGGCGGTCGTTTTTCGACTGGGCCCTTTCTGTAAAGGCTAAAATCTTTATTTATTAGAATCGGTAAATTATAAAAGATAAGTGTTTTATGTCCGCCCGATAAAAGAGAACAAAAAGCTTATACAGTTAACATCAACGTATCGTTACTCGATATGTCGATATCTCCACAGATAACGTTTTTGTAGTGAAGGGATAGATGTAAATGTACAAATTAAAAGCAAACCGTATAATAATTAATCAAGTAGGGGAAAATGTTCATATGAAATATTCATAACAATGCAGAGGTATAAATGTAACTTCTAAAACTGGCTCAGTTTACCCAGAAAATCTAGCGTATGTCAAAATATTTGCACTCACTATGTTTTATTTCCCGAGGGATATTGAACCAATTTTAAAAACATAAATATAACAATAATTTGCATTATATGGAATAAATATTAGGTTGGTTCATATAGTGTCAACGCATTAGTAGCCTGATGCAGAGTTTATCCTCGTATTGAGGACTCCTACCAAAGTGTTTCATGATACTCCAGTGCGGATGCCGATTGGTAGAACTCAAGGCCGTTAAAGGTCAACTCAAGTGTCAGAAGTTCCATCCGATCCGAATTCTTCATCCATCTAGATACTCTCCGTGCCTGAAGTTGCTTAACTTGATCTTAACTTATAACAAGTCGTCCCACTTTGTACCGTGAGGAGAGATATATGTACAAAATCAAACAACACGGCACAAAAAAACATTTTTTTGGTACATAGTCGACCAACGAGTAGACGAGTCACGGAAGTGGTCGCGCTCGCCCAAAGATATTACTAACACCAAAGGCATCACTCCGGCCAAGACAGAAGAAGAAAGAAAGTACTAGCTCTCAAGCCTCAGCCGCAACACGGAGGAGTTTGGAGGCTGACTCAGACAGGCTTGGAAAGGTAATACCAGTAAAAAAAATAATGACTTGATAATAATACTGATAATATAATTTCCAGGCGAAACCCTACCACCAAGCAGGCCGGCTTTTATCGCCTCTTACGATAGCTTTTTCTGCCAGTATGAGATTGGGGTCAGTATTCTAATTTTAAGTCTAATCTGAAATCTGAAAAAGACGCTAGATTTTTGTTGTATGTTTAGCTTGAGATAGGAACATTATCACACCTGCTAACCCTGAAGTGAAGTAACATCGTTCACGTTTGCTTAGGAGTCTTTAGAAAAGTAATAAATAAATAAATGTTTACGCACTCACATCCCCGCACTAGGATTCCCTGTGTTGCGGGTGGCATGGACTTACACAAATATGACATTACAAAAATCATGACCCAAGAACAAACATTTATATGTCACATAAATGTCTGCCCTGGCTGGGAAACGAACCCGGGACCCCTCGCTCGGCAGGCAGGGTCACTACCAACTGGGCTGTGGGGTCGTCACCAACCACCAAAATAATAATTAGGGATGAATTAGCATTTACTAAGTTAGATCTGTTCTATACATTATCGCTACTTTACCGTTAAGTAAGATTGTTATGAAACTTATAACACTTAAATAAAAAAGTTTAAACACTAAGTTAAGTGCATAATGATAGGATTATTTAGCTACGTGAATAGATATCACGCTCTTCATAGGATTAATCGTGAAATACGTTTGCAGTATCATAGAGTTAGTAATAAGCTCCTTCGATCCCATCGTGGCCGGTAACAAGTCGGCGATGCCTCTGTTAAAGACTTCCACGGTGACTAATTATTATCACGAAATTTGTCTTCTCGTTTGTCAGTTGTTTATAAAAAAAAGCAAGAACGCTGCGGCCATCGGAACCAACGTACTCAGTTCTTAAGACGTATAGGTCTAAAGTATATATCGTCTGTAATTGACCTAAATATGTCAGTACTTTAGTGATAAAGGTTGCAGTGATTATTTAACTAAAAGAGAAATGTACACCTGTTCCAACTCGTACCTACCATCAGAATAAAAACGCAAAGAATACGCATACAAATACTGTATACTGCTGTACATGCGTCTATCTCCTCAAGCGGAAAATTTCGTTTAAAACATTATGTACTGCACGCCGAGAAACTGGCTGAAGACAGTCTGAATAATAAAACTTGAAATGTGTCTTTTTTCAAGAAATATTTCAGATAATTGGACTTTACTCATTGAGAGAACGGATATTGTTTACCACAAGCTGTTCACGGGTATTAATGAAAACTACCCCACTGTGTGCAGTGCGCTTTTTGCTACTCAACTTGTTCCAAGTACGATCGTCTTGCAATTCCAATTATTTGATTCAAGCACAACAAATGCGGGCTTGGTCAAAAATACGGCTTCGACAATACAGCACGTACAGTGCCGCCGAGAAGTAACTTTTGCGATTTGGATGGAACAAATACCAAGTCAAAGGTGCTCACTGTGTAAACTTCACCTATATATGAGTTACAGGAACGATAAAATTAAATAAATTATTATTTTTAAAATTTATTTCTCAACAGCGGACAACCAAGCAGACTTGTCACAAGATGGACAATGGTTACTATTATTATCCGTAACACTAAAATAGTCACCGACAGGTAGTTGGCCAAGAAGGAGGCGAGAACGCACTTGTTACCTGACTGTCTGACAAGGCAACCGAAGTCCGAAACACCTTAAAAGTCGGTTTATTCTTGAAGATAAGTAGTATCCTAAAAAATAACCATGTTCCAAGTCAAAATCCTACCATCATACACAACTACCTTGATCGTTGAACTTCCACTCAGAGCCCAGCGATCCAACAGGAAGGATATTACGACATTACCTATACGTTATTCAGACTGACTTGAACTCATTTGTAACTCCACAATGTCACTGACGAGTAGCTGGTCAAAAAAAAATCATAGAAAATGCTTTTTACGAGTAACTCGCTTTCCAACACAGCAACACAGCGTTAAAATGTATGACAGAGTAAATCACTCCGGAACTAGAATAAAAACCACCAATAAATGCTAATTTACATCAAAGTTTTTAAGGAATTTCAACATAAATAAACCAAAAAAGTAAAGTAGGAAATAAGAAATAATGATGTAAAATTGTTTGTGAATCACAAGAGTTTAAACCCAAAGCATTAATACAAATTTGTAGCCAACTAGCTAAATTCATTTCATAAAGATATAACCAAGGCGCACACCTACGCTTTTAAAAGTATACCATGTGTACATAGAATACAAATGAGGAGAAGCGGAAGAGATATCAATGGGAAACGACGCACTCGTTGTTCCGCTATCAAACAAGTGTTTTGACGGCTCGTACGGCGACCGCGATACGCGATCTCACGCCGAGTTCAAATTGAGTACATAAAAACTCGCTCTGTAGCTTGGTTCAGTTCTAAAATTTGCATAATGACAACTTCACGTTTGCCGCAATCATAAGTAGATTTTAAGTTAAACATTTATAAAATTCCGACCTATATCAATCGTATGCGATCGACTGAAGAAAACAAACCCGTACACTGCAATGGACCAATGGCTTCGCTAACTGGCTTGCAGCATATACCTAATGAATAAAACGTTATGTTATGTCATAATTATGATTTATTCAAATATTAGGTCATAGAACTCAGATAAGTAATAACTACAAGACTTATTTTACATCAGACAGCTGTCATGGCTGACCACTATGCCCATATGAAAACAAATTAGTCCGCAACCAATAGCCCCTGAACCAAAGTCCTAATAGTATCTTGGTAATTCTATAGGAAAGTCCTTATTTCAGTCAATGTAACCCACATTTAAAAACTTGATACAATTTCTCTTCCTCTTATTATTATCGACAGTATTGTTTTAGTACTAAAGTTATTTCTGTACAGGAAAGAAGATAACGAATAATAATTTACTAAAGTAATTTAAGGAAAGTTTAAGTCACATGTTTTAAAGATAACCCGTTCCACGTGTCTCGAATATTAATGCAAAAAGGGGAAAGATATTGGCAGGAAGCGAGACGCTCATTGTTTCCATTCCATATCGTAAAGTGCATTGATACGCGATCTCTCTGTACACTTCACAATACTTACATGCTATATAATTTACATGACATGTAAATGTATTTGGCAATATTTGTGCGTAAATCTCAAAAGAATATTTGTTTTTAATTTTGTCCGGCGCAAAAGTCGCAGATACGTAACTGTAAGCTTGTTACTAAATATGAGTTTAAATGTAGGTATATACGATGTTTTCTCGGGTGTCACAGATGACTATGAACACCAGTGGCAGTAACAACCTACCGTCCCGTTGCCTCTCTGCCCATTTATCCGCTATAAGTAAAAAATAAATCTGCTCATAAACATAACAGCTATGGCGGCAAAAAAGTTATCAACAATTTTTGCTTCCAAACAACGCCATTTCACTTATCAAGTGTTATTAATAGTAATTTTAAATTCAAATTCAAAATCATTTAATCATATACGTAATCAGTAAATACACTTATGAACGTAATTTTTTGCTTCTACCACCGTTTCGAAAAGGTGCTTTAACAATGAGGAGAAGAAACGGCGAAAGAAACTCATCAGCACATCTTTTAAACAACATATGGTAATTACAAAAGTTTAAACCTGTGCGGAACTGGTTTCGACACTAATTTTGTCCACGCATCCTTATCATTCATGTACTCATCTATACTATAAAATCCTTTGCCTATAAGTTGTGTTTTAATGCGGCGCTTAAAAGTTCCAATGGGAAACTCGCGTAACGGCTTCGGAATCTTATAGTAAAAACGCACTCCAAGCCCCATAAAGGAACGCTGAACCTTTTGAAGACGAAATACAGATGTAACCAAATTATGCCTATTTCTTGTTTGATGATTGTGTGTATCACTTTTCAATAACCAATCACTAATTTTATAGTAACTGTAGTATTTCGACAAAAGTTTTCCTTTAACATACCCGTCCTCGTAACAACGAAACGTTAAAAACAATACGCGTCGGCTCAGCAGAAGTCGAAAGATTTATTTTTTATATCTTACAATGTTTTCCCCTTTGCTTACACAGAGAGTATAATTCACACAAATCTTTATTTTTCTTTGTGTTCACGTGAGGGTGAGTGGTGCCTCCCGCGGCGTGCTGATGATGAGTTATGAGGTAGGCAGTACGCAGTAGGCCGGATCCCGGAAGTCGCCCCTCCACGCCCGGCCATCCCGCCTCACTTCCGATTCCAATCGGCGGGCTTTAGCTGACATCGCTCCCGTATTCCGTTATTTATTGTCAAACTTGGTTCTTAAGGATATAAAAGGAGAAAGATTATTAAAAGAAATCATGTAATAAAAATAATGCTCTTGTTGCTTTATGATTAAAAAATAATATATGCATTTCTAAACTAAACTAATTACCGTAACATCCGTAGGTAGGTACGTTACAAGTAGTATAGTATTGACCAGTACTTAAATTAATTTATACTATTAGTACGAACAATAACATTGTAGGGAAGCCGAATGCGTAACATCGAATATTTTTTGTGAAATTTTAATGCAAGTAGACTTTCTAATCGATGTACTAGACAATTTTTTTGGAATCATTTTTAGTTTATTTGTTTGAACTTTCCTTGAATCCTTAGAACTTATATAATATGTCATAATCTAGAATACTTTTCGTCCCGGGAAATGGTTCCCTGTTTCCGCGAAATTTTTCAAAACGAAGCAAGGGCGAGTTACTAGTTTTAATACGTATGCATATGATGTAAAAATTTTAATCCTATAGAATAATTAACGTGTCTGTCTCTCTGTCGCATGCGTATATGTGGATAACATCTAATCCAGACTCAATATTATTTTTCTAAGTTTTAATAACCTTTACCGTCTAGGCTTCATCGCTAACTTCAGTTTAGACTTACAATGACTTATGATAAGTGAAAGTAAAAAGTAAAAGTACAATAATGATAAGTAAAAAGTTAAATTTTAAGACGTATAGTTTCATACTAAAAAATATCGAATAATGGAAAATGGATCACCACAAAATGGTTTACACGAAAACCAATAAGAATCTTGAGCTTTTTGATTTATAGATAATAGATATATCTATACAAAATCGACAATTGGCTATTATTTTAGAAATCATTATTATAAAATGTTTTTATGTATTATACAACAACTTGATTCGATCGCCCTTCCTGTTACTAAATTTAGTAGAAGACAATTTTTTTTAACCCTACTTGCAGATAAATCGGTAATAAACAACAACTGTAGATAATATTCCCGTTATAAGACATAGTAGTTAAATTACTGACATAAAAAACACTTACCTACGAATACGTACCTATTGAAAATCCATTACTGTTTACGATTAAATCATTCACTTGTTATTTGAATTAAACCGAATACTATAACTACGAGTAAGTGTTCATAAGTGAGTGTAGACATCTATCGAGGGTTGGAGGCGCGTGCCGACGATCTCTGCCAGCGGAGAAACAATATTCATAAATAATTCTCATAACAATACGGACCAGTGACGACAACGACGACGCCGCGACGGACACGCGGCGACGCAGCCACGACACGTGCCCGGGAGCACCCACGCCACATCTAATTATTCGCACTTATTAAAAATATCTGCCACATTGTTTGCGGCCATAAAGAATACGGTTTTGATTTTGACATGTTTAATCACATAAGATCAAATGTGATTTTACTATGAGTAACGTTACATTAGATTGGTTTTCAGACCCTTTTATTCCCAAAAAATGTTACTATTGCATTTCTCTTCGAGGTGTTGTGGATAAAAAGGTATGAGCTTTTATTTCGTGTATTATTTTTCTAGTTTTACAAAATTAACACTTTCCGTATTAATACGATATTGCTAAAAATGCATTGTGATGCTACGGTGAATAGCCGGCTACGCTGGTTATGTGGGACTCCCGATAAACCTAGGGGCCTACCCACTAAACACCAGCCGAGTTTGGTTTTGGCCATACTGCCTCTAAACCTTCATCTGAGGCGGCTCCTCTTAGGAAAGAGGGGCGCTAAGTATAAAACAGACTAAAATTCTAATATGTTATAAGTTACTAAAAAACCATATAAAAAACCATAAAAACCATAGACAACGTATAAAAGGCTAGAAATATTATACAGTACAATTATTATCCCAGAACATTATATAAAAGCGCAGCCTAATTAACTCTGTCAGGCAACGGAGACGGGTAAACAAGTCAAACGTGCGGGACGACTAACAATGTTTTGGGAAACGTCATTGAGGGAAAAGCATTGTAAAATCGTACTACAAATTTACAACAATTATTTTTATAAAATAATTTTAAAACCCTACTGAAATGCCATTGTCTAGACGGGTCCGGTTTTGTCCCGCAGCAATGGTTCATTAAGGCGAAGAACCAGTGAGACAATAAACAGATTGTTGATATTAGTGTTTACGGACAATTTTAAATTGTTTATATTTTCTTCATCATGTACTGCTGTACGGAGAATATCCAAAATGTTTCACTTTTCTAAAAAGCAAAGCATTTTAAACATCACAAGAATTAACATGTTAGTTAGTGTTTTAATATGTAAATATTTAATAATTCCATTAAAGGCGTCACGCTCTAAAGGACAAAATAAATGGTCACATATATACCATCACGACGTCGACCAAAAGATGAAGTACACAAAGAAAAATTAAGTTGCCAATAGTTATTGATAATCTGTAGGCATTGTACATTACCTTTATATTACATTGTACTTATTTAAAAGTAATAAAAAATTATTCGGGTTTATTTATCTTAATCAAGATGTATATTTGTAATCTTTCTTGATAATATTTAGTACAGTACATAATAAATTGGCGGCGGAAATGCATAATTGTAATACCTAGATTGCGTATACGTTTGCGTGAATTACTTACATTATTGTAATATTTCATACAAATAATATTTGTACTGATATTATAAATAACTATGTTTTAGCTAATAATCAATAAAAATTCTATTGTCCAGTTTAAACAAATTTGTATTCTAAATAAGAATTATTTAAGTTTTTATTCAGGTTTTTTTTTATTTTCATTAAATATTAATGAAAAAAAATGATCCTTAAAATATTCTAAATATACACAAATAACAAGTTAATTTAAGTAAATATGATAAAATTTCAGATTAAAAAACGTTCGACGAGGATGGGATTCGAACCCACGCGTGCAGAGCACATTGGATTAGCAGTCCAACGCCTTAACCACTCGGCCACCTCGTCATAGTACAATGGCTCGAAATATATGATTGATGATGAAATATCATGACGTATTGCGTAATTCTTATAAATTGATAAAAGTATAAATATACTGATTTTCACCATATTTGATTGAATGATCAATTAATTAAACAATTAACCATAACTAATTGATATGAATATAGATAAAAACGATATACTGCATCACAATATTGTAAAATTAAATTCTTATTAGTCAGATGTATTCTATACTAATATTATAGAGGGTGCGAAATTTGAGTTCGTGTAGGTATATGCAGAAAGTAATTTCCGAAAATATGGCCACCTATTTGAAAAAGTATTTTACCATTTTAAAGGCACATTACTCCGGATGGACAGAAGCTGTACATCATGTAAATAAAATTAATTTTTAACCCGAACGAAGGCGGACTAGTATTATATAAACTCAATTTATATAAGAAACAAGTTCACCGCAACCGGTAGCCATAGGTTATGAGTGTCCCGTGATATAGGTTGAATATGATCTTTTTCGTCGCTGTATTTTTTACAACTGTACCTACAATTTTTTTCATATTAAAGATATAGTTTAATGATTAAATAAATGTTTTTTATCTGTCTACTTTTCTCTCATATAATTATAATTAGCGGCCCGCTCCTGCTTCGCACTACTACATGTTACTGCAAATTAAAATCGATAAATTCGAAATCGGAATCGTACCGATGTTTGCAAGTATAATAATTTTAGGAGTAAATGATGTGTATCATTATGTTTACATATATTTCTTGCAATAATTTCTGGTTTAAAAAAAATCACAGCAGATATTTTAAACTACGTGTTTTATTTATTTTACACCACAAGGCATAACAGTAAAGTAAAAACTGCAAGTACAAATACAATAAGAGGCTTTACGCTTCAAAACTATTTCTTCTAGACATCCCAAATGTACAAGAAACTACACCTAGGAAATAGAAAAGTTAACGTATACAGTTACAAAAGCGATAAAATAAACTCGATTGATGTTGGACAAGGCGCTCGTAGACTTTCAACGCAAGATGTATATTATATACAGACGGGCATTTTAACATTATGAAAAAGAATTATCTCCCTATTAATGAGCGCCTGATAAGAAGCATGTTATAAAAGCTTTTTAGAAGTACATTCCAGGAATTTTACTATCGGGTATTGCAAAAAACAGAATTACAAGCAGAAGACATGTGAGTGATCCTCTGATGGTTTTTCATTGGATGAACGGAATCACTAACCAAAGTTATAAACGTAGGACCTAAGAACACTTAGTTTCGTTTTGATTTGACCAACGACTTCTGTAAATCATACTGACCCACTGAGCTAAGCAACGTCGACCACGATTCATATTTTGATTGATCGTAATTAGTCACAACGTTTATTGAGCGCTCTCGTGCGTCAAGAGACATAACAAAATGTACTATCATCGTTAGATAAAACTTAAGAAGCCATGTCAGAGCCTTTTGGTATAAAAACTTCCTAGACTTGTGTTGCCTAAGGCCTAATAACCTGGAATTCATTCCTCACCAGCAATCCATACTAAAGCAGCGTGGAAGTGTTAAAAGCCTTATGGCCGCAAGTGTGAAGGGCCACTGGGCGTAACTCGAAGGACCAAACTGGAAACTTCCTCCAGATAAAAAAGGCAGTTTTTCTAGATCAGTATCTACTTGATATATTTTCCACGTAAGATTGTACACAAAAAAGGAAGTAAATAATGAAGTAATGCTTGTGGCACAAATTGGAGAAAGCAATGAGTAATGTGAACTTGCAAAGACGAGGAAGAGTATTTCGACATTTCGAGTCATTGCAGTACTATTCGTACAGGACTGAGGCGGCGGGTACGGCTAATTATGCAGATTCATTAGCAATAAAACATTGCTGGACTGCCTTAATATCAGTTTTGTATCAGTTTCTCTACAAAAGCGTTTTCAAAAATTAATGTAATTTTTTTCATATCATTGATTCTGATTCTTAAAATTGACGTAGGTACTTCCAATAACAAATAGGTCATGCATATATTAATATTCCCAAAACGTCGGTACACAGGATTTATTTGAAGTACCCACAATGTTATCCAGGCGCCAGTGACGCGTTGTGCCGTCTCCCGAATATGACAAATAACATCAAAAATGAAACAACACGAATACTAACATAAAATAAAAATGTCAAAAATTTAAATTAAGGATTAAAATATTTAAATTTAGTGCGGGCGCGTCGTTCTTGCGTTCGTAGCGTCGAACTCGGAGCCTCGATCGGATCCGTTGAGGGAGGGTTCTTAGTGTGGAGGCGAACTCATCTGTGGACAATTTATTTAAACTTCATCGATATAAAATATCACCTTAATATATTTAATTGTTAATATTCTCTGTAAGTTATGTCATTACAAATATCCGCCAAACGAACGGTAAACAAACATTCGTCACATAAATAATGGTTATAAAACATCGAAAACCAGACGCTCCGGACGTCATACAATCACTACTAATTAGGGATACTCTTCTGTTACCACCTTATAAAGACTATCTGTCTGTAATTATTAACATTTAGTAGCTAAACCTAATAATGTTTGCCTACCGTGTTCAATTAACCAATCCTTAATTACCGTTATTGATTAGAGTAGTTTAGTGAGTAAGTTCAGATCAAGCAATTAATAATTCACCAATCTAGATAATCACTCAATCAACCTATTCGTGTTGTTAATTAAATGGTAGGTATACCTATCATTAACTTAAATTTTTTGGATGCTAAAATGTTTTTTTAATATGTATTAAAATCGCTTCAAATGAAGATGAATACTTAATAATAACAACCAAATCAAATAAACCAAGCCTTTAGAAAAAACGCCGAAGCTCTTTCCATATACGTCGAAGGGTCGAATACTATAAATTAATGGAGTGTACTCAGCCAGAAATTTTAAATATTTGAAAGCATTATAAAGTTTAGAAAAAAGTAAAAATCTCCACCACAACATAATATATTACGTAAGATAAATAATACAATCATAAAGTAGTTATAAATGTAGTGTTTATAAAAGGTAATTGTGGTTTTATGGGTCATATATTTCCTGGATGGATACCCTGTCAGCCGGGATCGACAGGGCCTGCAGGACTATTATAACCCGGAGGATGCCTCGATTTGTTTTAATTAGTTTAAGCACACGGAACACGCTCGTCCTATCTTAAGCACACGGAACACGCTCGTCCTATCCATAAACAATCATGTTGATTATATTTGTTTATAGAATTAATCAAATTCCAAACAACAGAAAATTTTAATAAGCGCATCGATGATGGATGCTGCTTGAAAATTTAATGACGTTTTTGTCATTTTGGGTTCGATGTAGAAATTATTCGGTGTAAGACATTAAATAAATTGACTCGAATAAAAAAATAAAGCGGTACGAGCGTGGTAAGGGAAACGTCTAAATTAGTCTCAGGTAGTGATGTAGTTTGGTTGTGACAGCTCATAATTCGCCCCTCCGTCCTCTGGCCCTCGTGTGTGCCCGACAGCCGAGAGCGACCTTTGTGCATTAATAGTAGGTACTGTATCGATGGAACCTGTAGCCGACATCCCCTGCAAAAATGAGGAGGAACTCATTTTCTATTTGACAGCAACATTAAACGAGTTTACGATTGTTTAAGAATATTTTGATCGCTTTTTAAATTACCGCCCCCTTTCAAAACTTTAACGAACGCTGGTTTTAATGACGGAGTGTGATTTTGTTTCGAATAAAACATTAATGTAAAAAGAATCAAGTTACAATTTAAAATGTTTCCTGTAAAAATATGTAACGACGCGAGAACCTTTGCGTCTTTTGGGTTTAATAAACACCTCAAATGCCCTTAGAAACTTCATGCACAGCGCTAATGTCTCCTCTTAATTGAAGGCGCTCAGGCATAAGTACTCCACTAGATAACTCCAATTCGGAATTTTCGATGATTAATGCCTAACCTAAGTAAGGTAATTATCACCCAGAGGTCTCCTAGAATGTTTATCGACTAATATCCAACGATAAAACAGAAAACGACAACGTAATGTATCGTATGAGGCATTTAAAAACTTTTTCCACAAACTGACACTCATCGCCTATTCCATTTAGAAGCGCGCCCGAAGTTGCTTAACTCACAGGATCACGACACAAATGGAACAATGAGCACTTGTAAAAACTTCTTTTCGAGCTCGTAAAGTAAATCAAATTTGTAATTATACTGTATTTATTTGTAAAACCGCAGACAAAGCTGGCGACGGACGTCTACGTATAGTACACTGAAACAGGAAAAGGCTATCAAGCGAGGTGGAGGTGGCCGGCTGAGGGTGGTATCGATTGCCACGCCCACCCGTGGCGCGTTGCCTAGCAACCAACACGCCCGCCCTGCCGCCCGCCCGTCCTCTCCAGGAAAATGTCTCGAGTCGTCTTGGCGTGTTCAGTAAGTGTTGCAATCTTGATATTCGGCGCTAGAGAAAGTGTCAAGATCTTAGATACATGTTTAATACCGTTATTTCCGTTACAATGTATTCATGTAATAAAAGACAAGTGCTTCAAACGTTTTGTATGGTGTGAAGGAATGGAATTTTGTTGACTTCAGTGATGTTTAGGGAAGCTCACAAAAACAGATTTTTATAAGATATGATTTTATGTTGGCATCCAAGAAGTACATAAGTACGTATTTGAATAGAAGTCTTATTTTGGTTACAATATAATAAATTTTTTACATGTAGTGCATTAAAACTTTTGCATTACTACAGATTTCACCTAACTATAGAAAAATAGCAATGTATACCATAAAATAATACTTGAGAAACGGAGCTAAACGACGGTAAACTTGAACTACGACAAAAGTTAATTTCGAACACAGTAATGAATTATATGGTTTAATAAAACGAAGACAAGTGCGCCCATACTTTCTATGAATGAGGGATTTCACGCTATTCTACTTTTCTTTTGAATGCTTTCGTAAACAGAATTCAAACATGCCTCGATTTTATATATAAAACTCGACTGAGTACCTATGTACATGAATATGAATTAATAACAGAATCCAGTAGTGCCATGAATTAAATATATATTTTAAAAGCAGACAATTAATTTAAGTAACTGACGTTCTGCCTTGTACATCACTACTGGTAAACAAATTGATAGCATTTTTAAAAATTGTTAATATATAAAAACACCAAACAATTAAAATTTAATAATCAAAATACTTCACCATTATTACTTTTATAAAAGGAATAAAATAAAAATAGAATAGTGATATTCGGTTATGATCCAGAGTGAAAACTTTTTATCCTCAAAATAAACACGCAAATCTAAGGTATCTATAAAAAAACGTTGGGATTTTTATGGATTAATCAGTAACGGATTCTCATTTTTACAATGTGAAATTGTTATTCAAAGTGTATTAGGACTTATCCTGCTAGCCATTGTTGTAGTTGGATACCCCACCGTCGACTGTTTCCGCTTCCAGCCCTCCATTATAAATATAGAAACTTTCTGACATAATTTTCCTTTTCGCTCATTTAAGCCCAGTACAACTCTACTGATATATGTACAAATTTAGTTAAATTTATTACGATGAAATTAATTTTACGCTATACTCGTTTTCTGTATCTTCCGTTTCTTTCAAATGTTTATTTCCTTTCTGCTCTAAACCTCCTGTTCCTGTTGCGGGTTACACACAAACATTAATATAATTACAATGCGATTTAACGGTCACCAACTATTTGCATTTATATGAATAAGATAATGCCGTGTCACATAAGTCAAGCTTTCTACTTTTAAAAGGATTGACGAACTAATAACATAGTAGAGAGGTTCTATGCATGTATAGAAGTATATAACATCATAAATTGTGCTTATGGATTATTGTAAATTAATACTAATTTAATAATAACATAGCATAATAAAAAGGATCCACGTCCATCACAGAGTAACTTACACAAATAAAACTAAAACTGGAAAAGCAGAATCGGCATTTTGTGAAATAAGAAATAGTGAATTTAATGTGCGCGGCATCCCCGAAACCAAGTGTTATTTATTGGTTCCTTTATCTTAAACGACCATCGTCTTCTACAGCGGCCGCTGCTTTTTCTATAGCACCCAAAAACAAGTCATTAAAAAACACGTCGATATCGAACTTGTGTCGCATCCTTGCCGATTTCTTTGTAGATTTGATCTTTATGGCTTGTCTTGCAGCGGGACGGCGGTACTTCGACTCTTGTCAAAAAAGTCATTAGAAATATATTACTTTAATTAGGATATAACCAATAAATAACTTTCGAGAGGTCGTTAAAAACTAAGTAATTATATACAGTATATTTAAGTTCATACCAAGTTGAGAATTTTCTTTAACTCTTCAATAGGATTTAAAAATCAATTAATTACCAACTAGTTAGCCATCATTGCAACCCATAATTGTCCCACTGCCGGGGACGAGTCTCCTCTCAGAATGAAAAACGTTAAGGCTGACCACGCTGACCAAGTGCAGGTTGGCAGGCTTCACACGCCTTTAAGAACATTACGGTGAACTCTCAAATATGTAGAAAAGCAGTGGTAGCTCAGTGGTTCTTATGTCGGTCGCCTACACGGGAGACTCCAGTTCGAAATCTACTCGTATCTCTAATTTTTCAAATTATGTATGTTTTACAAATTAATTATCTGCTTTGGTAAAGGAAAACACCCTTACGGAAATTAGTTAATATCATTACATAATTATTCGTATTTTTTAAACGTACAGAATGCCGATACTTAATATAATACTGAACATTTCATCTGAAGTTTACTAATGTAGGTATTTTGATATTTAATAAACTGAGTACCTATTTATTGTAACGTAACATAAAATATCAAATCACGAAAAGTTTTAAATTTTAAGTTCCATTTTGTTCAGTTTCTTTCATACAACAATAGCATCTGTCGTCGGTAACAATATTTTATGTTTGTAACCTGTGTTTGTGTTTTTAATTCATTCTTCAAATTAAATAACGCATGAAAAAATACTTCTTAAATCGAGAGATCGTTGATGCTCAAAAAGATAAGAACTCGATCTCGTAGCAGACATTCCTTGATAAAATATATTATACTCCTATCAAATTAAAATTATAACCTATAATTTAATTTTCAAAATGACATAACCTATATAAAAAGTAACGTTGGGTGTGTCGGGTGAAAAAACCCGTCGCACATTGATTTGCTTTTTTCCTTTTTTGTATTCCAGGTTAAGCTACGAATGGTTTAGTGGTTCGGAATACAAAAATTAAGCTATTTCTACGAAAATCTACCATAATTCAATAAGTCGGCGGCAACTTGAAACAATTAACTTCATCATAGGCAACATGTTGTGTAAAAAAAAAACTATATTATCAACTAGTAAACCACTGTCGCTTCGATTCATAAAATTACGCCTTACACTTAGAATGCATTGTTTTAGATTTGTGGTTGTACTCGTCGTGTGAATCAGAGATATATTCATTTATAACTTTTTTATTTATGGATAGATTGAAATGAAACGAACTTTAAATATTAAGTGATGCTTACTGCAATACATAAGTAAACAACATAAGTTTCTGAAATTAGCACGCATAAACAGAAACAAATTCTAACAACTATTGTTTCTGTTGCGTTAATAAAGGTCCCTAATAGACTTTTTTTATCATATATCCTTCATGTACAGAAAGCTATCAGTTAACACTTTATTATATGGATATATATATAGATAAATTGTTTTTAAATATTAATTAAATAGAAAAAATCATATTACAGAAATAGTTTCTGTGTTAATAAGTTGTACATTTTTCCTTTGTTCGCATGTATCGTGATATATCATTTAATTTCCTAATCATTGTCGTTACAAATCATAAGTACCCACTGCTAGGCTCTGGTGACAGGCCTAACACATCGTTAAACTATTAGGTATGTTAGTATAATTATATGATTTGCTACTTTCTTCGCGAAGCTTTCCTTCGCCGAATTAAAATATACTTTTAAAATAATACACACGTAACTTCAAAACGATACGTGAAAACGGATCATCAAACCAGACATCGCCTATCTTTTAGTTATTTATATCAATAAAATAAGAATATATGTACTAATGTTTTAACTTCTAATGTTGAATTCTCTCTGGAGCTATAGACATTATTAAAAATTAAATTAAATAGAGTCGGCTAAAAAAGCCAAAATAAAGAATAGTTTAGGTATGATATAGTAGGTATGATGCGGTATAGTTTAGGATTTTTACCTGTTTTATTTCCCAAGAACCAGTCGATCATGACGGATGGCTCCTATGACAGAACACTGTATCGGGCCCAATGATCCTTGTATGCCACGATTGATTGTTTGCATCCATCGACCCTCTCAGAAAAAACATGTTATCCATTACTTAGCGAACTTTAACCGTAACACAAAAACATAAAAAAACAATATTATAACATTTCAAAATTATAACTGAGTGTAGTTTGTAATCTCGCTTGTGATCTTATATTGTACCGTTTATGGCCATATCGTATCTATTATTGTCAGTATTAAATGGAATTGTGATCCTGTCAGCTGATCTAAGAGCCCTAGTTTCTACCCCTCAGAAAAATGTATGTAGTGTATACTTAGTTTTGGTTGTTTTTGATGTGTCATATTTGTATATATGGATATTTCAGTTTAATTTTTGATCTCTTTATTTTTAAGTAACACGCCCCCGATGTGCTTCAAAAAAACTTATATATACATACCTATATAACACCCGCACCCCACTCTCTTGTTTTGTTTTAAGCATCGTTCGTAGTTGTATGAAGTACAGTTATATTTATTGCAATAGTTTCAGTATAGCAGTCAGGTAAAAGTTTCACCTACCTTCTTAACAGAATGTCCCAGATATTTTTGTTTTCTTTTCCTCATTAACAGATTTATTTTCTAGAAAACAAATTATAAGAATAATATATAAATTACGAATATGGCACCTATCACTTAAACCTAATACACACAGACAGCTCGACAGATCAAAATTCCAAGATTAAATTTGACCTCTATATCCATAACAAACTCTTCATCATGTGAAATTGTTGTCAAGCATTAACTTGTTCTATGTTTAAAAATACCACCCAACTACATGAAAATAAAATAAAATACTTAATACATAGATTCGACCTCGTTACAGTTTTATTACCATAGACAAAATAATGTCAGCATAAAATTGGTGTTTCCGTCCGATTTTTATGAGGGTATTTTCGAATCAAGAGTCAATAGGCTCTTACTAAGACAGTATCGTCACTTACCAGCGGGTGGGATTGTAGTCAACCATTAAATAATATGAAAATAAATCGTTAATAATTTATTACACTTACAGTTATTAAATAACTATACCTTGTAAATTTATATTACTTTCATGTTTCCTATATAAAATTGTCAACAAAGTTGCATCGAACTTAATCCTCAGAGGTAACAATGCATCCGTGACTGACCTTAATTCAAAAGCTAAGTAAACAACTTTTGGGAAATTAATAAAAAACTTTTTAAATTGAACAATTTAATAACAATGTTACCAAGGTTTGAAAAATCTACATTTATTAATATAATCTCGCGTTGCGCTTAACTCTATCTCGATTCCACATAATAATTAGCAGTTGGGACAACAAACCATAGAATTGTGGCAAATATTTTACGTTAAACAATACCTTTAATGATATGATCAAATCTTTTAAACATTATAATGTACAAGTTAAATATTAATCGACCTTTGTTCTCAGAATCGGAAAGGGCATCGTTTAAAGCAATTTACTTTGCCTCGATAATATGTCGGTACATTTTTCTGTCTATCATTAATCATATTTCAATTTAATACAGTGCTCTAAGCAAACTTTGTCAGTACTGACGGATCGGCAACAGTAATTATAAGGTCTTTTTTATGGAGTTCCTTGTATGTTGTGAAATTTATAGAAATATATACGAGGTTTTATCAATTGAAACACAATTTCTAGAAATACATTTGATGTAATAAAAGAAATGTACCGTTCCAATAATAAATGGAACGACTAATCAAAGACAAGCAGTGCGGACAGGTTTTTTATTGAAATAATTTGATCGAAAACGTTGTTACCAATTCACAGGTGGCGAAGTTTTTTCGGCGAAGGTTTTTTGGGTTACAAGATCACATACAACAAAGCCTGTGCGATCTGCTAGCCGATCCTACAGATGCAACAATAAAGCCCGGAATGATTAATCGTACCTACAGATCTACTAAAGTTTTACATGTGGAAATAAAAAATCTACAAAAATGAAACAAAACCTTTTTGCCCTTTGTTTATTGCGACGACGCCAACTTGTCTGCACCAGACCGATTCGAATTTCGAAGACTGATCATTAATTATATTTTGTCTTACTCACGCATTCCATTTTCGATCCCGATATGATCTATAGATCTGATCTAAGAGTCTATCGATCACGCGATGTGGAATCTTAATTTATTCATTTAGTGGCGTCTTTTGCAGAGCACATTAAATATGACGTAGGGTTTGAAAAATTATAATTATGAGTTTGACTAAATTTCAGCACCGCTTCATAAATTATATTTATACCACAAGTATATGTTGATACCAATTGACATAATAAATTCAACACTCAGTGAATACACAGGTAAATATTACACTCCATCCTTTAAATAAAAATTATTATTACACTAATTTATTACGTTGTTTCTAGATTAACTTGATAAGTAAAACAATGCATGTTACTAAGTTTCATAGAAAGAGGCTTTATCAAAGCTAACTAATTATCTGTAAACAATATTTCATCTGTGGAGATGGCTTGACGCGAGACAAAAAACGAAAGGTCGAAATGACCGCGCCAAAACCAAAACGCTTCGTCCAAAACAAATAAAACATAAACAACAAATGAAGCCGGTTAATAAGCTGGATGACATTTGGGAATTCGAAATATTCATTCAAACCATAATTAATAGTGCACGCGGAGTGAGCTCGAAATAATTGTTAAAACGAGAAAACAACAATTACTTACCTACCTTTAGACAAAATACTGTCCATCCATTAGTCGACCATTTCGGTTACACGAATATATTTTATCGTTTTGTTGCTCGGACAAGACATTTTATAAACGTTACTCGTCGAGCAAGCCTTGCCCTGTTCTGACCGAAGATTGCTTCTTCGTAACAAGTCCCGGATGGCGTGATAGCAAATAATTTTATAAGGACCTTTAACAATATGTCAAACCGATTCGTATTCACTTTTTTCTTGCTTTCAATAAAGAATACGTTCGCTTATAACTTTACATTGTTCGATTTGGAGCGAGACGCAGCTTTGAAACGATATTCTCAAAATTCTTTATTTTCATAAAAAAAACTTACAAGCGGGTTCTTTATGCATTCCGTGGATGCATTTGTTATTATGGGAGAATGATAATGTGATTATTGTTTTGCGAGCATTCGGATGATGGATAGTCGATTGTCACAGATAATGAAGTATTTTAGAGTTCTTATATTTAAAAGGCTTTAGGGTCCCGGAGCGAAACGATCTTATTAGTTGCTTGTAGCCGACATCTATTTAGATAATATGAATCTTATAATAAACTTTATCGGTGCGGTTAATTATGAAGCTCTTTTATAGAATACTTATTAATTAATACTTATTTATGACTTTAATGATTCTTTAAAAAAAATACAATTTTAAAGTACAAATTAAAAAGTTGACTTCTGGCGCAATAAGGTATTTTTGATGGAGGGTTGCTGGCAGTATCTTTATGCGAATTTTTGGCAAATAGAATTGCGAACACGTCAACTTTCTCTTCTGTCGTATGAGCCAGGGAGTCATCTTGTTTAACCAGTGGAGACAGTGTAGGTTGAAAGAAGTTAGCCTCGATCGCCTTTGCGAGAGACTAAAAAGCTCTACCGTCTTTGCGACCTCGACCACCAACCCAGGAAAGATACGCCAAATGTATTCGTTCTTGTTTACAGTGCATTCGGCATTGAACCAGCGGTGAACTTGGGCACCGTTGGAGAGCCTGGTGCACCCTGCCATTAATACAAATTAATATAAAGGTTGTATAGGATCAGATTGGTTCCCGTGACGACTGAAACCCAAACTTTCGAAAGAGTAAAGTCTTTTAGATGATAATGAATGTGTCTTTTTTCGTGCATTTAAACGAGACGTTACCTAGCTACCCAAGTGACTGAACCAGAATCTTTGCTTAATTGGTATCTTAATCTGAAAAGCAAGGGGACGCCCAATCCCGCTCGGATCTCGCCGTTGGGTTACTTCGTCCGGTCATTGAACGTGATGCGATCCACCCTTGGATTTTTCGCAGTTGGCGAGACAGCTTTCGTGGGTCAGCTACCTACTACTTCTTACTACTTGGGCCCCATACCACCAACGGTCGGCCAACTTTTATGCACCGGACACAGCAAAAACCCACCAGACTTAACCGATTCATCAATGTAACGCAACAGTTCAGACCCATCCCTCGTACGGCTTCATCACACATCATATTGGGACACGAGGAATTGGTAAGCGGCGTGGCTCTACCGTGGCTTATCGTTTAGCACTACGCAGCGGACACATGTAGGGTTGATTATTAATATTTCATAATTAATTTTTAATAAATGTATCCCATATTTCCAGTAGGTAATTTTGACAAAAAATACTATGTTTATTTAATGCGAAGATGCGACATAATTAAAGAATTACTCAGAAGAGGTTCTCAGTATTATATTACAACACGATCATGAATTATTAAGTACACTGACTTCGCAATATACTGTACAAGCAGACTTCATTTGACCTATCAATTAAAATATTCGCTCGCAACGCCGTACGATGGCGCTCGCGTTCGTCTATCATTAGAGCGAACTGTCTATGTAACTCTAGCCGTGCAGCTCGATACCATCGCTCCATTCTATCGACTACAATACGTGTGTCCGTACAATGCCAGACAAATTAATAATTCACGCTTATAATGCCATTACACGTACTAAATTTTAATTTGCTCCATTGGTAAGTTCGATACGGTCGGGCATCAAATCGCTGTTGTTTTTCTATTTGTAGGATTTCGTCAATATGCACCGTTATTGTACTTCGTATTGATCGGACCTTGTAGCGCTAGCTGTCGAACGATTGACCGATAGCAAGTTGATTGTTCAATCCAATAACATTTGCCGCGTCCGGAGTTAGATGTATCTACAAGTATGTATTGAGGAAATATTGACCGACATTTTAATACGAAGTAGGTTAAATTTCAATGAGGGTCGTGATGTTTTGACCTTTGTATCTCAGTTCATTGAATATGTACCTACAATCGCACGGTAAACATTAACAATGTCATGTTTAACGGAATAGAATTATCTAACAACATTATTTGAATGCGTTTGGGCAAGTTAACACTTAAAAATATTAAATGATATTGTAAGAGAAAATAAGGTCGTTGTAAACCAATTTTTTTTACCTTTACTAAGTAATTAAAGTCTGCCTTATTAACTTTGGTCGAGCAATTTCCTATTGACAGATTTATTAGTGCTCGTTTTGAGCAAAAACTAGTGGTTGTTTCAGAAAAAATAAAAACAAACCCTGTGTTTGCGAGGCGGGGCTGCTCCGCCCGGGATGACCAGCCCACCTATTATTATCCACTTAACAAAATCACTTCTGTGTAAAATGTTGTAGGTATGCAATTCCATACCCCATTTGGGTTTTTCTTACAATCAATGTTTAAATGAAAAACGTTACGTAAAAAAAAATTGGTGACGTTAATCTACCAGGCAAGATTTTGCCAAGGGAAATGAGAACACTTGAAAATTAGGAGCGAACGGAAAAGTAAGGAATTATTAACCGGATAAACAATATGATGTGTGATATTGTATGATATCAAGGATAAGGATAAACAAATATTCAGTAAATCTTCTAAATAACTTTAATCTTCTAAATAACTTCAAGCTTCTAAATAATTTACGTGATGAATAGTAGAAATCATGAAAAATATTTATTATACGAAAAGGAGTACGGTGAAAAGGAGTGCAAAGGGAATGATTCTTAGATGAGAGGAGAGTGTGATCAAGTGTTTTTAAGATGAACTGAAAGCGCTCTATTAGGTAAGAAAGAACAATTGTGCCAAACAGCACGCAGAACGAATAAAAAGGGTACTTGTACGTGTATATTCATAAAAAAAACATAACTATATCCTCTATGCAGGAGAAAATATCTTTGATGATTGTATCCATAACTACTATGGTACGGGTACTCACGATATGTGGATATCTTCTTACATGCACGCATCGTGATCACGGACAAACAATATTTACATTAAAAGAAAAGATAATCTTGTGGTTATTTAATTATTATTAACAAATTTTTTTTTCCGAGTATCACGTGGGTATCTTTAATACAAGGGTGAATAGGCTTTTATTAATTTAGTGCTCTAGACCAACTAGAACTATAATGTCACCTACCATTAGGTATTATTTTAGGTATTATAATTTTTATTTGTATTTAAATACAACAGCTATTACATAAATAATACGAAGAACACAAGTAACTTAATTAAATGTGTGATCGGTAGAACGAGAAGGGTTCTATCAAATAGAGTTAAGATTGTCTCCAGGGAGGGATTAGTTCGACAATGTCATTAGACAGGGAAGGTTTTCCCCACGCTATATTGTGGGAATAAAAATATAATGGAAAAATATAGCTAGTGTGTTGTTTAACATGGATATAAAAATCAAAATTAATTTATCAATAATATAAAGATACATTTTTTATATCTTAACTCCTTAAAGTTGCGGGGTGTAGCGGGGTAGTTAATGTTATGGTTAAAGATAACCGATAAAGTTACAAATTAAATGCCATGCTTCTATTTACAAAAGAAATATGTAAAATTCATAATAAGTGTAATTTCTGAGCAATACTTCCCTTTTTTTCTTCATTCAATCTTCAAATAATCTTATTTCTTCGGAAGTAACTAGTTATGCCGGCTAATGGCGGACAGCTAAATTGCATGGATAGCTCATTATCAGAGCTTTGTTTTATCCTACCATTGATTAAAACTATTAATCTTATTAATTTTACACATATATTCTAGACAAAAAAAATTTTAAGTTATTTATTCAGCAGTAAATCTCCGGAGCTAATAAAATCGCCTTATACATTCACCCTTGCAGTAATCAATGTCTAATTTCGTATTCGCAGCTTACAATAATGATGAACGACAAACTATATTAATTCGATCTGCCAGGATTAGACCAGCAGTAGTCAGGGGTTGATGGAAAAAACAAACGAATTTAGCGAGGGATACCGCGTTGGGGAATCCTAATACCACGCGCGTAGGGCTGCTACCTTAAGAATGTTGTCGACTAAATTTGTTTAAAATATTATTGTTACACTCGAGATAATTACACTCAAAACATAGCACAAGCATTGACCAAGTTTATATAAATGTAGGTATAGTTTTAAAAGCATTTTGATTTGTATCAAATAAAATTAAACCATATCGTCAAAAATTCAACACACTGAATTAACTGCAGCTGCTAATAATCTGTTGTTAATTTAATTTCGTATGTTGAAGTATAAATAATGAGCCTACAATCAAAATACATTTTAACTCTAGACTGAAATTATTTCCATTATATATTATTTATTATAACAAAAAATAAAATAAATAGGTATAGATAAACTACAATGTTATTAAGAATTGGAATACTTCAGTTTGTGTTAATAGTATTAAAAAAATACAGATGAATTCTTACAGTCATCCTTTATTTAATTAATCTGTCATTAATTAAATGTTAAAAAAGTAAAACAACCATTAAATAAATATTGGTTATTTATTATTTAAACTCACATATTATCATACACATCATTTTATAATGATACATTTGAGTGCAATGTAAGTATTTGTAATCATTATCAAGTTGAATATAAATATAATTATATTGATAACGATAAGTTATTTTGGTTTAATGACCTCGTAGAAGTGTAACTAGGTAGTTAAACTTACTATCTAGGTAGGTTGGTACTCGTGTTATTAAATGTCCGCGATGAAAATATTTCTTAAATGTGTATTTTCATTGTGGCTAAATTTCAATGTCAACAGACGACGGCTCAGCAAAACTGGCCTCCTGAGGACGAAGGTCATGAACGGATGGACAACACCAAGGGTATCACCGTCGCGTTCCCGTTAACCAACCAAGGGAAGAAGCCTATTAACTGGCCTTCATGACCCTGTGAGCAAAATTAATTTAAAAAAAAGACTGTTATTATAATGACGCCAGACAGGTAAAGAACCACCATGCACCATCGGGCTTTGGGTGGTACAAACTGGAGGCCTTGGGAACTTACTTGGTTAGTAGGTATATAAATTTAACTATTAGTATAATAACAAGTTTCAAAGAACAAAGTTTTTTTTACACCTAAAAATATTGTTGGAATGTGTCGTTTATAAGTATCTACTTTTATACTGATAATAACTTATCAAAGTACGCTAATAATCTTGTTTCACAGTCGTTTGACAACAATTGGTTGTTGTAATCTTAATATATAAATATCTTTGTCCTTACATATTGATTCATCAACGGTTAGCAGAAACGACTAAAACTAAATGATTGAAATGTTTTAAGTATTATATATTAGAATTTATATCTACATATTAGAATTATAATGAGAGATTGCTAATTTTATGAGTTTATGTATATGCGAAGGGTATTCTTCGGAAACACGCCACCTATAAAAAAAAATATTTTACCATTTAAAAAGTATATTATTCTGAATGTACATGTATGGATAGGATAGGATAGGTACATATTTATCGTGTATCATAAAAAAATATCATATCATAGTTCTTATAGTAAGATAATTGTTCAATCCAAACGAAGTCCGGGAAGGCCCCTAGTATAACATATATTGAATTATAAAGTATCGCGTCACCAACCCTAGCATATCGAATCTTAGTGTCAACACGTAGGGGCGGTAGTCTGCCTCTAACCATGTTTTGTTTTTAATAACGCATTTTATTATACCCGAGTAACCCGCCCTCGCTTCGTTTCAGAAAACCTACGCGTTACGTTTACAAATGTCATCCGCACTAACGTCCGTTTACATACATATTTATCAAGGATTTAATAAATTTCACTTGTGTATTTTATAAATGAGTTTTCCTATTGCAAAAGCTGCAAAAAAATAGTCTGAACTACCCTCTTAATAGAACAAACCTTTATTTTTAAAACTAACTACTTAGTAGTAGCTTTTATTTTTCGGGAACAAATTTATTTCCCAAGAGTTTCCGGTAGGAGTTGACGGTAGTCAATCTTACTACACAATCTTACTACACCTGTATAAGAGGCCTTATAAAATAATCCTACATCCACAACGCTATATCTTTTAGGGAAAATACATTTTCCTACATGATACCATGCCCTTGTACAAAGTTTTATACATATGACGGGAAGTGAAGCGGGTGACTCGTGATCAGAGTGGTCGGCCATGGGGGGATCCAAAATAATATTCGCAACACTTAATACAATCGTTCGTTTAATCGATAGCACAAACAGGTTTTAAATGGACTCAAGGATTAATTAGGTTAATCAAGATTAGAAACGTACCGAGTTCGATGACACGTGGTATATGTCCACACAACCGTTCGCAGACTGTGTCGATCGCAAAACCAAGGAATGTCATCCTACCGAGTCCGACGAGGTAATGAGCTGATAAACCCTATAAAGCCGACTGACTCCAACTCTGGTAGTTGGAGTCAGTCGGCTTTATAAGGTTTATCGTGTGAAGTCACAAAATACCATAACAAGCCGTCCGGCTGTCAAACCACCAAACTGTCAAACTGACAAACGTCACCACTGTCATCGACCACACTCAAGCAGCCCGAAGCTAGTTGATGTTTCCAATAGATGTCGCCATAATGTTGATGCTGCGACACATATTTTGTTTCCTGTAATTTTATTATATAATATACTAAATAAATTAATAAAAAAAATTACTTTATGTAACTTAACGCGTTAACCGGGTACAAAAAGAAACAGAACAAAGATATTATTAGTAACAAGTATTACTGAAAGTTATTATAAACCAGTACAGAGTAACTTTGGGCCAGAAACAAACCGCTATAATCCTCTTTGTGTCCCGCATCCCGCGCTAACTAGTACGAAATGTAACTGCGGTTATACGCCTAGAATGACCACTAGGTCTCACGGATATTGAATCATTGATGATGATTGATGAAAAGAAACCGTCCCCAAAATTATCACTGACATATCGATAATACCCGGCACAAATGTACACCATTTACTAGTCATACTTACTTCACGTGGTGTGTCATTGTTCAAGTAATTCCGCGATGATTTTGTGATAAGATGCCTGCTCCAATTATGGACACACCAGTCACCAACATAAATTTACTTCGTAAATCAACAAAGTCAAAAAATATTTTGTTTCTATATATATTCAACGTCAAATTACAAAGTTAATTGATTTGTGTACATTTCATGTATAATCTGCGACTTTGTTGCAAAACAGTGACAAGTTAAAGAATGTTCAAAGTATCTACGAAACTCATTAGAGAAATACATATTTCGGGATTTATGCTCTTATGGACATTATTAAGTAACTCTTTACAACTATATATATTTACTATGCAACTTACTGTTTAGCACTTATATATTTAAATTTATCAGATAATTGGATCTTACCGAACTATCACTCTAACAAAGGTGGAGCTTTATTTGTTCCCATTACCAAATTTAGTAAAATTACAAAAGGCATGATGACATGCTTATTTTATTCTAAAACGTTTTCCAATCATGTCCGCAACTGGTACAAGCACCATATTTTCTAATTCAGATATTATTTATCACTGAACGGAGGTTATCAAATTTATCACAATTTTATTATTTCACAAAAGTTATCTCTAGAAGGTACAGACGTAAGAAAAACTACAAGAAGGAATTTAATTTATTCGCTCTTTTGTTTTATTATTCTAGCCTTATTATTGTTATATTTTCACGGTCATTAACTTACTTTCTATTTAATTTAGAATAAGTATTAGCGAAATATATAAGTCATACATAGGATGAATGACTATTATTATTTTTTATATTTAATATATTTTGGGTTCAGTATTTCGGGAACAAAACATTTCAAAATTTCAAAAACAGAAGAAATGTGATGAACCTACAGAAAAACAGAGAAGTGTTTGATACTATACAGGTTTATTTTTCAATGAATAATCGGTGATCTTAAAAAATACATAATATAACAATATATTTGTAAGTAAATTACACATAAATTCTACCAGTTTCGACGTAAATGATAAGATTCCTTCTGTATTATATAATTGCAAACACAAACTCACCGATTGTATGCCGGTTTGTTACTTGAATTTACTTTTATTATTATGGAAAAGTCAACGTACATGCAGTCCCCCTGATGTCTCTGGACATTGCAGCCTAATAAAAACTAAAAGCGATCATAAAAAGCAACAATTGAAAACAGTTTTTAGAACAAGATCAACAAATTTCTAAGCCGAGCGCTTAAATCAAGTAATATGTAAATACAAATAAATGAGTGCGAGACAAATAGTATCAATATCTACTACATACAATATTGTAAATATATCTCATTTGATATAAAAGTTATTAAATTCTGTGATTTTTTTACGCTTATAATATTATATCTAATCACTAATATGACACTGATGAATTAAGTTTCAGAAATGTAGTTAAAGAAAAAACAAAGATTTTGCAAACTGAATCAGTTATAAAAACAAAAACTTTGCAGTAATTTGCATAAATCATTTGAATTACTAGTGATGTTCCAATCAACGATACCCAGTGTGTCTACGAACATTTTCGTCCATCTCGCTTTATCTCGTTTACATTACCAATCTTCTTAACTAAATTTATAATTTGGATACCAAACTTTGTAACGTGCAGATATAATACACGAACAAAAATGTATTCAGATGACAGCATTGTCTTAGTTTGCAAATACAGGATACTTACGACCTTGGGACAAAGATATATTCTAAACAATAACGAGCAATTTAACCATGAACAGTATTAACGAATGTCTGCAATACTGTTGTATTATCACATTTACATAACTAAAATGGTGTGCATTGGACCATCAATAATTAATTATTTTCCTTCCTCAAATCATTCCGGTTTTATATAACTTGGAAGTAGGTAGTGCCGTAACTGGATTTAATTTCCTTTAATATAAACAATTGTGGATTTGGCTGTACATTTTTTCTGACAACAGTTTTAAAGTGTGTGTACAGAATTTAAGTCAGTTATATAAATACAGTTGGTATTTGGATGCTGAGTTGGAAAGGTAAAATTTAATATCCTCACTTTCTTCTGTAAATAATATAACATACTTTCTATTTCCGTCTGTTTGTGCACTTAATTCTTATAGATTTATCTATCCAATTGTAGATTCTGTTATCATTTAAAGATTTCGTTCCAGATTAAAATATTTAACACTCACTTTTATTACACTGGTAACCTGTCGTTACTTCACATCGAGAATCATATGTGATCTCGATTTGGAGATAGTGCTCGCACCTGAAACATTTATTACTCATTTCCTCAGAACAATGCTTTTGAAAAAAAGTACAATACGCTAGATAAAAATGTATAATAATTATAGAGTATAAATCTATATTAATAAAACAGCAAAGGAACCGAAACTGATATAAAATATTAAACAAAAAAATAAGGTAGGTTTTTTATATAGACACACCTATTATGATGTTTTTGAATTTTCATTATAACGTCTGTATAATATTATATCATCTACACATTTAGATGATACGTGGCATATTTGTAACTCATTTGGGATACTTCTTATTCTAAGAAATGGATCCGTCCCCACGAAATAGGAAATAAAATAAGTATGAACTTTGGGTTAAAGTGGTAATAAACAAAGTTTTCAGTATTTTTTTTTACAATTATTGAAATATATTTAGTCCGATCGCTAAAATAATAAAACAGGGCGAATTTGAAACTCATACATTAAATGCTTGATAAACATGAATAACATTTGTTTTGGGTACGGGTGCTATTTATAGACGTTTCTGAAACGAAGCAAATACGTGTGACAAGTTTTTTGTAAATATATTATAAATTCTGATTAAGTAACACTAGCACTAAATTATTAATAGGATTTTAACGACAAGCGTTGGTAGAAGTCATTGAGATGTTAAGGCGTAAAGGTCAATAATAGTTTAGTCAATAATAAAGGTTAATAATAGTTTTACAATTTATCAATATTTTATAACACTGAGATACATTCGTCAGGGGCGTTCAAGGACTTTTTTATATTCATCTTAATGTCATTGTTAATAGATTTTATTTATCATCAAACAAGATAAGATAATAAAGAATAGAATTTCATGAACATTTGTGCTCGTTTTGTAGAAACACGAAATGTAATATCAAGCTACATCAAACATTGTATTCATAGTAATAAAATATAAATTGCCAGTTTATATAATAAAAAATATTTCCACAGATAAACATGAAAATAAATAAATATCAAATTCCTTGGTTGCTGATAGCAGCTAACATTATCAATGATGTACACACAGCACCAGCATCAATTGTCACTCAGAAGAACTCGACCGCCAAACATGGACCTGATAGTTGTATGCCAACAGTTATTGCACATCGTGGAGCCAGTGGCTATGTACCTGAACACACCCTTGGATCTTATGCACTCGCCATCACCATGGGTACTGACTATGTAGAACCCGATCTCGTTATGACAAAAGATGGAAAATTAATCGCGAGACACGACAATGAACTAGGTATGACTACTGACGTTGCCAGTCGAATTGAGTTTGCAGATCGTCACAGCACAAAAACTGTTGATGGCAACGTCATAACTGGCTGGTTTACAGAAGATTTCACTTTAGCAGAAATAAAAACCTTAAGAGCAATTGAACGTATCCCAGCTATCAGACCTGGTAATGCTCGCATGGATGGAACATTCCAAATACCCACTTTCCAGGAAATTATAGACTTAGTGAAAAGTTTAGAAATAAGTCAAAATAGGATTATTGGTATATACCCGGAAATAAAATACAGTTCGTATTTCCGAAATTTAGGATTACCGATGGAAGATATAGTAGTGAACACTTTTCATAGGAACCATTACCATGGTGCCGAAGCTCCTGTGTACATACAGTCATTTGAAGTAAACAATTTAAAAGAACTTAATAAAATAACCAATCTTCGATTACTCCAGTTGTACGAAGGTAAACTCAGTCAACCTTTCGATCAACTTATTCTAGGTACCAATCTTACTTACGGTGATATGGCTACTCCAGAAGGGCTGGCAGAAGTTGCGAAGTACGCAGATGCAGTAGGGCCAGATAAATCCTACATTATACCCAGAAATGACGATAATACACTCGGTACAGTTACTAGTTTCGTAAGGAATGCTCATGCTGTAGGTCTCAAAGTGCACCCCTATACATTTCGTGCAGAAAATTCTTTCTTACCTAAAGAATATCAGAGCACTGATACTTCTGAAGCAGCCTTTGGTAATTTAAGAGGGGAAATAGCTACCTATTTAGCGGCTGGAATTGATGGATTATTTTCAGATCAACCGAATATTGCTATAAGTCAACGTGGCCCTTGTCGTAGTTGATTAAAAACAAACTCCGATATTTTATCATTGTATTAAAGTGTAAATTCATTTTCACTTCAAATGGAATTTTAAATCGTGTGGTAAAGAAACAAATAGAAGTATATACATGTTTCATGTTTTATTTCCAACCGTAGAATAACACAACAAAGAAACAACACAAAAAACCAAAAATAGATAAAAAATAATGGGTATATTCCAAATCTGATTCACGTGAAATAAGGTTAAATGTGTTCAGGAATATTTTCTGTATCCTGTATAAAATTCGCTTGAAAAGAGCTCGTATTTCTTTTTTTTTTTCAATATTTTAGACAGTTTTTTTGACGATAGTGGGCAAGCATTTTTTTGTATGAAAATGTGATAAGACTAGGTGATATCCAAGTCTCGTAATGACAAGCGTGTTAGAATTAGAATTTTTTACAGATAGATTCTGAGTCCCACAAGGAAATTTATTACGGAGTCTTTTTCTCATTTTCATAAATGTTCTTGTGAAAATTTAAAATCATTATCATCTTATATATATATATATATATATAAAAATAATTCAAATATACATAAGTGATGTAAAAAGAACCAACAATTCGTTTAAGTACATCGTGTACAGTTAAATAGAGGTTTGTCTTTGGTATAAACAGACTATGAGTAAAACAGCGCCAATTATAAACCTCGAATTGGTGTCTACCCTACAGTTCTTTTATACGGTTTATTATTCTAGGGAAACTCAGTGGATGTTACCGGAGCTGGAAAAGCAATTTTTACAATTTTATATTTTACTGACGAATATAAATATATATAAAAAGAATAGAATTCTGCTATAAGTTTGCATCTAAATGAAAGAAACCGAAATTTTACAGTTAAAAATATTACTTCACTTTCGAAAATGTCGTCGGTAACAGAAACAAGCAACATGTTCAAATTATAGCAATTTATAACAAAGTACCAAATAGCTACTATAAACGATTACGTGATACAATGACTTAAGTTAATTATATTATTATATAATAAAAAATAAAATAAAATAAACGTTCACACACTCACACCCCCGCACTAGGATTCCCTGTGTTGCGGGTGGCATGGACATACACAATTATCACATCACAAACACCCATGACCCGAGAACAAACATTTATCTGTCACATAAATATCTGCCCCGGCCGGGAATCGAACCCGGGACCCCACGCTCGGCAGGCAGGGTCACTACCTACTGGGCTACGGGGTCGTTATATTATACCTGGTCAACATTCATGGCCATAAACTTTACCTATATATTCAATTTTTTATATTAATCTTAATTTGTGACATATAATATTTCATTAAAATATCTGATAATATTAGATTAATATAATTCATAATGTTTTATTAAATAAGTAAATTATAAATATGTTTTAAATGTAAACTACACTTTATGAACTTGCTGAATTTCAACTATAATTCTTATCTACTTACAAGATATCACGTCGAACAAGATACTACTGTACACTGTATACACACTACTGTATAATCACAAACTCAGTGATTTCGCAGTAATATCTTTGTGATATCAAAGACTATGGTTAATATATGGTTTAATTTGCTATAGTACTTACTTTTGAATACGTTCGAACCATTCATCATGATTAAATGAGTCATAATATAAACTCTTGACAGAATCTGATGCGAGTTTGATACGTGAAATTAAAGAATTACCGTGAGCTCTGTAGACAGCTCAAGCTTTTTTCTTAATTAACGAAATATATTACTTATATTACACGAATATAAAATTTTATTGATAGTGACATATTTTTATACCTATTAGTTTAATCTGATAAATAAGAAATAAAACGTTGACGCCGGTATCACGAAGCAAGAGATAATATAAAAGTTGTAAAACGTAGTAAGATAATAATAACTATTGTCTCCCACGTTTCGCCATTAAAATTGCAAACACTTTCACAATGAGCACACGTAAAAATTGGTTTCTATTTTCAGTCATTATCAGTATTTTTTCATTATTTTCAACTTCAGCTTCGGAAATTAGAACTCGATGGAATCCTGATAGCTGCAAACCTCTTGTCATCGCTCATCGAGGAGCAAGTGGGTATGTACCAGAACATACTCTTGGCGCATATGCACTGTCTATAACAATGGGCAGTGATTACATAGAGCCCGATCTCGTCATAACCAAGGATGGTTACTTAATAGCCAGGCATGAAAATGAATTAACATTATCGACTGACGTCGCTACAAAGCCACAATTTGCCTATCGCTACAGTAATAAGACCATTGATGGAAGACAAGTTAGTGGATGGTTTTCTGAGGATTTTACGCTTGAAGAATTAAAAACTTTAAGAGCTTTAGAACGAATCCCCAACATAAGACCTGGTAATGCCCGCATGGATGAAGCATTTGAGATACCTACCTTCCAAGAAATCATTGATCTTATCAAAGCTATGGAAATCAGTGAACATCGAAAAATAGGCATTTATCCAGAGCTCAAGCACGGAACGTATTTCCAAAGTATAGGTTTGGCTATGGAGCAGATAGTGGTGGATGTCTTCCATAGTAATGGTTACAAAAATGTTGATGACTACGCTTTTATTCAATCGTTCGAAGTTTCAAACTTAAAAGAACTGAAACAAATGACTAATCTCAGATTAATTCAGTTATTTGGGAGCAGGAGAGGTCAGCCGTATGATCAAGCTCTTTTGGGCACAGGGCTAACCTACGCAGACATGTCTACCAAAGCTGGCCTTGAAGAAATTGCAACATACGCCCATGCCGTCGGACCAGAAAAAAGTTATATTATTCCACGCGATGAAAATAATAGACTAGCTGCTCCGACAACTTTTGTGCGTGATGCTCACGATGTTGGTTTACTAGTACACCCTTACACATTCCGCGCGGAAAATCTATTCCTTCCAGTGGAGTTTCGTAGTGAAGAGTCTTCCGAATTTGGTTTTGGTGATTATAGAGGTGAAATAAGAGCTTTTATACAAACCGGAATTGACGGGTTACTCGCCGATCAACCTGACATACCCATCAGCATGCGTGTTTGTAATCTTAGTTCTAGTGCCTACTGCCAAAAAGTTTGGACCTTTTTATTCTTATGTTTAATCAGTGTTTTAAGCCTTCTAAACTAAATCATAACTATCCGAAATACCTCAAATTATATTCAATGTTACCCTTTTGCTGGTACCCTTTTGCTTTGTAATGATTTTCAACTCTAACACGGCCTTGTAAGCGAGCATAGAGTAGAATTGATAGGTAGTTAAAAAAAAAATAACATTCCTTCTCCAGTGTTGAAACGATTATATTTACGTGTCCTTCTTCCTCTTCTTCTTCTTCTTCCTCTTCTTCTTGGATGCTGACTGCTGACTGCTGGGGCTGCATCTGCTGACTTAAACTTAAAGGGAGTATAAGTATAAACCCTTGAGGGATTTACCAGTTTTAGCTGCTGTTTTGATACTGCTCCACTTCATTTCCGCGATGAAGGTAGATCCTATCGCACCAGCTAGCAGCTACGCAGTCAATTTTGTCCGGATCAAACATTGGCAGGATGATGTCGTCGTCCCTATGGTGTGTTGTGGAGACAGCATCCCTGATCGCCTTGATCCCCAATTAGTTCAGTGTTCCATCTTTTCCTGGAAAATACAATATGAATGTTAATTTGGAGGCACGAGATATCCCCAGTTCTGTTGTGAGAAATTACGTGTAGATACATATGTATAATAGAAACTGGTATAATAACAATATAATATCAACTAATTTCCATAAACTGGCATAATATCAACATAACATTAATTGGTTGTACAAATTGAATTTTACATTATGACAACATTATATGATGGATATTCACTTACTTAACTTTTTTCGGCGGCATGCTCCGCTACGTAGTCAACCAGACGAAAGCTCGAGTGCTTTTTTTTTTGCGCCCAGACAAGTGGAATCAGGGCTACCCTCCGGAGATGCGCAGGATCTGGTGGTGAATGCTCCTACATACCAGCTCAGCCCGCTGCGCTACCCACTAAACACCACCCGGGGTTGGTTTTGGCCATACGGGCCCTCAACCTTCATTTGATGCGACCCCCTTTAGGGAAGAGGGCCGCTAGGTCGAGTGCTCGAATATCGGTACTTTTATACTCACATCACATTACCACCAACAACTAAGTTGATCGACTAGTCTTCTATTATTTTGAAAAACAATAATAACATTTCTTAATAATTCGTAATATTAAACAAAGTAAAGTTAAAATTAACCAACTAATTTTTTATGAGTTTAAATAATTTACATCGTATTATTGTATGGTATAAAATTGGAGTGTCTGTTTGTAATATTAAAATAACCACTTTTTACTACATGCATATGAATATATATACGGTACATATACCAAAATAACATTTTATACAATTTTTGTCTGTCTGTCTGTCTGTCTGTCTGTCTGTCTGTTTGTTCCGGCTAATCTTTGAAACGGCTGGACCGATTTTGACGGAAATTTCACTGGTAAGTAGCTGATGTAATAAGGAGTAACTTAGGCTACTTTTATTTCTACTAAATAACTTTTTTATTAAATTCCACGCGGACGAAATCGCGGGCATAACTAGTATAATAATAAAATTATGCATGTCGATGTAAAAGCATAGACGCTCTTTTTTTTAAATATGCTTGGAATATTTTTATGATATTTAAATTAATTTTAATGGGTTTAATTTAAATATTGGTAACTTGATTTAATTTAATGAAAAGTCATTAAATTAGAACATTAAAAAAGCAATTTTTTTTATCTCGATAGTCTTAGTTTACACGCACGGAACTAGATGGCGTAGTAGTTAAATATGTTTATAAAATTATTTCTTACTTAAAAATTTGTTAAATTTCAAATCAAGAATTTTGAAATGTAAATTAAATTTATTAAGAAAGATTACATTGATTACGTTATAATTTTATTTTCACGGTAATAAAGCGCCATACTTTTTACCACCAAGCAGTGTGTTGTTAAAAAGTGCGGCATTATTATTTGTGCCTTTGGAAAAAGGAGACGATTCTTGTGAGTACAATTAATTTGATTTTTTATTTAAGATTGAAAAAATCAAGAACTAAAGATATAGCTTAGTTATAAGATAGTCATAGTTTTTGAAAACATTTTAGCAGCAAGGCGTTTTTTTAGTGTGATCCCGTAAAATGGGGTAAATAGAATTCAAGGGGGGAATAGAAAAAAAAACGAAACTTTTTACTTTGCATTAATGTTCCCGCACTGTTCATTGAAGTTAGCTACATTTGTTTTTCTATATACGGCAACATTGATGTTAGGGCAATATAGCCATTTAAAACGAAGTTGTTCCTGGATGGGAAAAATCATGTGTCAAAATGATAAGTTAACGGTTTTGGTTTTGAACTACGTAAATTTTTTGTGCTGTTTGCTACTACAATTGAATATAGCCATTACTATGCAATTATTGGAAGTGTTGGTTATTTATCTATTGAAAATTCTTACAGGAAAGGTAAATGAAATATGATTTCTGTTCTAAATATGGTCAAAACTAATGTTACCTATAAATCAAATGAATTCGGGGTGACAAGAAAACGCCTGAGGGGATATACTAATACTTCTGGGTGAAATTTCAGTGTTATAGATTGTAGGGGATAGAGCTAGACGTTGCTAAGTCAGTCAATGCGTCATTTTCTGTATCGCACTCTTAAAGCTATGACAACTAAAACAATGAGAACACTAAGTTATTCATGATCTCAAATATTCGTAAATATCTGAACCGAGGGTATTTTAAACTACACAGAAGAAAACCAACGCAAAGCACGTTGCTTCCAGCAGAAGCAATAAGTGTCTAACTGACAATTTAGGGCTAATGTGTTCCTGTAGGAATACTGGAAACAAACTATTATTTTGTTGCTTGTTTATTATTTTGGGTAACAAAATTCCCGCATTATCCTGATGATAAAGCAATAAGTCGATGCATTCCTTTCTGGTCAGAATTTTAACTAACTTTCTGTCATCTATATACTCCTCTTAATTATATGTTACTTATCATAGTTCTTAATAAATAATAACATTATCGCAGAACAGATGAAAAAAATGCTTTTATTTGATATACAAAATGTAATTATTAAGCTTTTGAATCGTTATTTGAAGCCTAAATAAAATATTTGAGAGGGGCGTATTTCAGGTAACGAGTCGGTTTTTTTTTGAGTTCTCATTGGTCATCTCCCACCATTTTATTTCCCCTAATGTACACCAGGTGGCGCCGTGGAAATATAAAGGTAAGAATCGGCGCTTGCCATCATTGGCGATTTGTTTTTCGTAACAGTCGGTCGTATTTAATTCAGACAGAATACGTATATATTATACTTAGATAGAAGTTTAAAAGATTTTTAACGATTTTTATCGTTCGTGTTTAAAAGTAATATAGTTTTTAATATGAGTGAAAATTCGTCGGGATTTGATTCTTCCTCTTCCGGTTTGAGTTCTCATAATGCGGTGAGTAGAAGTCGAAATCTACGAGCAACAACCACGACCTTCGAGAGCGCCGCCAGTTGGCGGTACATGTAACCCCGCTGAGTGCACCTCATGTGCGCGTGGTGGAAATGGGCAGAAACAACTCAAAGACTCCTTACATTAGTGGCTCAACAGGTAAGTGATATACAAAAGGTACGGCTTAGTCCCATTTTTACCTATAATTCTAGTGTTTATGTGCCCGTACATGAACAAAATTTAGATATTGAATCGACGGATATTAGTGGTAAACAATACACGGGAAAATTGTGTAGAAGATACAAAACAGATTTAAATTTTTAGCTGAATATCGTGTTAAAAAGATTTTCTCCAGTTTTTACCTAATTCGAATGCAATGAAGAAATTAAACCTTATGATAAAATTTTCTTCTCATGTTCTAATTGAGCATAATTTTGTCGCTACTACATAAGCTTTAATAATTCAAAATGAAGCTACACATACAGCTTTTAGTCTTGATTGAATGGACAAATTATTCAAGCAGTATTTCGGCCAAATTACTGCATGAAAAATTGAACGAATTGTTAGTTCAAGGCAGTTTTCAGAAAAATAACAGTAATGTATTGCAACTGACATGTGGGCACATGGCCGAAATTACGCAACAGGGATGTAATGATATACATAAAATTCCACCTATCAGCGAAAACTTTTTAACAAATAATAATTTTCTTCTGCCATCGAAAAATGAGGGCATTTCTAAAACTTTGGGGTCGTTCCGAGCGCCAACCCCCAACAAAGCTGCTGCGCAAACACAGCCCCAAATGGCCTCAGGTCATTCCTAGTCATGCAACAAAGCTGCTGCGCAAGCACAGCCCTAACTGCAGGCTCAGGTCATTCCTAGTCATGCAACAAAGCTGCTGCGCAAGCACAGCCCCAATTGCAGGCTCAGGTCATTCCTAGTCAAGCAACAAAGCTGCTGCGCAAGCACAGCCCCAAATGCAGGCTCAGGTCATTCCTAGTCATGTAACAAAGCTGCTGCGCAAGCACAGCCCCATCTGCAGGCTCGTGTCATTCCTAGTCATGTTTCTTCGAGTTGTACAATGAGAATGGCCAGAACGTTTAATTTCAATTATATAATTTCGATCATAGAAATAGGCCGTTTATTCAAGGCACCTGAAATCCTTACAACGGCAATCAAGGGCGCGATCATCGCCCTGTTTATAGATCACAGAAAGAAAAAGTAAAGCCTTTTCGTCAAAAGTCAGGTCCAAAAATTTTTCATGGCTTAAAAGTCCAAACGAATTATCCGCTCAGATAAAATCTTGTAGAATATCAAAAAGAAAATAATAACTCTGCCCCATTTCGAGCAGGAAGATAACTGGAATTTCTTGAACAATGGCAACTCTTGCAAGCACCTCGGACCATAATAAAAATGGTACAAAAATTTCGCATTCCATTTTTAGCCAAGCCCCCGTTAACAATACCGGATATAGTTTTTCAGCCCTTTCAAATTCCAATTTCTGTAAAGATGGACATGATTATAGAGCAGTTGACAATAATGAAGATTTTGGAACCGGTACGGCTTAGTCCCATTTTTCTGTCGCAGATAATTCTAACACTAAAAAGCAACGGTTCTATGCGTCAGATTTTCAATTTACGGAACCTTAATCACTATGAATCTGAACAAATTCAGGGTCATAAATGTACACGAGTACAGATAAATAGATTTATGCAATGCATACTTTCATCTACCCATTTACAAAGTGCAATCGATGCTTCCTTAGATATAGAGGTCGCCTTTGGCAAATGACCTGCAGCATACACACCGAAATTATTCGCTTGTCTTACGAAATGGATAGCACAGTATGCTCGTCAGAAAGTTATTCGAATAGTATACCTAAACGATTATTTATTGGTCTGTCAGGGCCCTCGTCGCCTACAGCATCAATTCAAACAACCACG
Organism: Megathymus violae; assembly: GCA_003671415.1. Classification (NCBI taxonomy): domain Eukaryota; kingdom Metazoa; phylum Arthropoda; class Insecta; order Lepidoptera; family Hesperiidae; genus Megathymus; species Megathymus violae. The sequence goes on along the minus strand of PDGT01000023.1, from coordinate 4,161,968 downwards.
AAAATTCTAAAACAACTTGGTTGGCAAATAAACTTTGACAAGTCTATTTTAGTACCACGGACTATCAAAATATCGTCTGGGATACTCATGCAAATCAGAAAAGTCAGTTAATAAAGAGGATCTTCACATAACAATAGCGATTTTTTAAGGATAAAAAGGGCTAATTTAAAAGAAATCCAAAGCATGCTGGGATCAGTAAACTTTGCCAGTTTTCGATAACCACTGCCGCCTACAATCATCGAGCCCTCCTAAGGCATTACCATCAGTTGTTGAAGCAAAATCCTAGTTACCAGTATCCAATATCAACCGATACCCTAGACGAGCTGAACTGGGGGAAGTTCAAACTAACCCGTTCCTCGCTTTTTCACTATCCTCCCATCATTCGCAAATGTCGGGCTTTTGGTCAGCAGAAGTGAGTTTACATTCCCACCTGAAAGAAATGCGGGCTCTTCGGTACGCCCTAAAAGTTCGCGGTCCACACCTAGTCGGGTCATCAGTTTTAATACAGAGTGATAACAGAACGATAGTCTCGTACTTGCAAAAGAAAGTGGGAAACAAAATACCTTTGATGGAAATGATATACAAGATTTTTGGTTTATTAGATCAATTTAATATTCACATTCAAGTCACTTACATACTTGGCCATTACAATGGAGAAGCCGATCAGTTATCTCGATTAACTCATTCTCAAGATTACATAAGTAATTTTTACAAAATGGGACCTTGCTGTAATAGGCCTGTTTACCTCATCAAAAGCTCGCGTAGGCCCAGTTTATGGCACTCTAGACCTGAGAGATCATCAATCATATCTTCACGCCGCATTCAGTTGAGAATGGCACTTTCCACAGGCGTGGGTATTCTCACCACCATTTCTAATACCCCAGATGTTACGACAATAGTAGTAGCTTCACGATGGTCGTCTGGCATCCAGAGTTGATGAATCGCACATTAAATCCTTCATACACCATATGGAACTTGGATCGGGTTTTGATAGACGCTGCAACGAACAAAGCTCCTCCCGTAACACAGGACATTTATCTGAAGGCGTGGTAATGGGGGAGTGGGCAGAATTTGTATTGAGATGGTGAGAAAGGCAAAAACAGTGCTTCCATAAAAGTTGGCGTAATTCTGCTGTCAGCACCTACAAACCAGCTTGGCAGAAATGGCTGTCCTGGGCTAAAGAAAATTATTTCTGTCACTCATTCCAGTGGAGTTGATTTCACTAGATATCTTATAGACCTATTCCAAGCGCAAGAACTCTCGTACCAAATCATTTCAATCTATAAATCCCTTATATCAGGTATTTTTTTTTTGCAATTAATGCAGCAATCCGTGTAATTTCCCACGTGCTAGTGAAACAAGTCTTGAAAGCTACATGTAATAGTCAAATTGTAATAACAATAAATCAACAAAAACTCCAATGTGCGTTACATACGTTCTTACAAATTAGTTACAGAGTAACTTATCAAATCCAAATAAGTTATTTAATGTTCCACGCGGGCGACAGTGTTATTGATATGCTCAAGTCATCGCATGCGCGATCTTACTTTACTGGATATCAAAACTAATAAATATTTCTCATCCGACGATTCGTTAACTTTTTTGGTCAAGATTCAGGTCCAAGACAATGTATATAATAGGCAACCTAGCCCGCTTTTCCTTAAAAATAAATGTCGATACTAGACCCCATATTGTGGATATATAAAGTATTTGAGTTATCTCAACCTAGGGGGACAATCTGTAAAAAATAGGTGGGCAATCAAAAGAAGCTTCACTTACTAACTAATGTTAAAAAAGTTGTATATCAAGCAGAACCAAGGCTAGTCCAGGTCGTATACGACTTGCAGTATTTTCCAAGAATTGGATCCAAAGTTGTTCACTCGATGATATACTTGAACGTTGCACATTAGTGAAGAGTATTCAAAATTATCCGTTACTTTCGATCACTACAGATGTATCACAATTATTTACCCCTATCACTGAATAACGTTTATTTTTGTATACTGCTATACACATATAATTTAATTGTTATGTAATATACATTTGCTTATAATTATTAAACATAATAACATATAATAATCGACTATGATTATATTACTGTGATATTAGTTGAAGAAGTTACAAGTATTTTTTTTTTTACTAGCGAAGTTAATATAATTTATTTGTTTGGGATAAATTGACGCAAGTGTTTTATTATTATTATTATTTTTCAAAATTATGTTTGCAGTTGTATTGTTTAACTCGTATTTTTCTGTGATTGTGTCCGTAATTTTAAAAATATTATATTTCGTTCATATTTACCATTTTCATCCTATACTATCCTACTATTTCATGCAATGCATATATACATACGATATTATCACATTGGCTTAGTTCTACACCAGGCGATAACAGATCTCAAATATTTTATTTAGGCTTCAAATAACGGTTCAAAAGCTTAATACCAGCGTTTTACCTACCAATAAAACGCTTATTAAGCGATAACCTTATTTGAAGCCTAACATTTTAAACTGCCTGGTGAAACCATTTAAGCAGATTCGAGATCCAATGATGACAAGCGCCGATTCTTACCTTTATATTTCCACGTCGCCACCTGGTGTACATTAGAGGAAATAAAATGGTGGGGGATGACCAATGAGAACTCAAGAAAAAACCGACTCGTTACCTGAAATCAAATATGCCCCTCTCTCAAATATTTTATTTAGGCTTCAAATAAGGTTATCGCTTAATAAGCGTTTTATTGGTAGGTAAAACGCTGGTATTTTCCTATCTTGACCGATTATAAAAAACTTAATTAAAAACACGTTTTTTCATGCCTAAAATTTTAAATTTAATGGTTACACATCGATGTAAATAAAGATATATGGGCATGTCTAACATAAATATTTAATAAATTAATTAATTAAATAATTAATAAAACAATTATAATTAAATAATTATTTAATTAATTAATTATTTTTCATCTTACAGAATAATCAGCGCCATCTGCTATAATACTTATAAATTACGGACTCTAAATTGTAATTTTGTCTGTATGTTGTATTTGCATACAACTTGCGGCTAATTTAAAAGGATGTAGATTGACTTGTGGACTTGGCTAATTAATCATTTGGCAACCGTAAGTTAAGATCTTATTTATATTAAATGCTTATAATAAATATGCTTTAAATAAATGTAAGTTTAGCAAGTAATATTTATTTGTTATACTTGTTATACTTACCGAAAAAAATTCACAGATTTCATGCCTCACAAGACTATCGAGCACATTGGAAATAAATCTACGAAATTCGAAAAAATATTTTTTTCAAAAAGTTTAGGCTACAGGGCAAACCCTTAACCCGATCGTCTTTGTTTTGGCTCAAATTGTAGCTGACTAAATTGTCCAGAGGAGTTTTTCTCAAATTTTTGATATAATTCTTCGTTACAAAAATATCGAGCGCCAAAAGCAAAAATTCACTTTTTTTCGTTTTTGACTTGCTTGTATTTAATTCTTCTCGTATGTAATTCTTTTTGCACCTTACAGCTCCCATGAATACGCGTCGTTTGAGCCTTTTTTGAATATCATATCTTCCCAACTCTCCGAAATATAAGGGGATCGCACTTTTTCGTGAAATCGGAGCCTTCACTGGAGCGAACAAAAAGACATTTCCAATGTCAAAACATAAATATTACACTTTATTTTTTCACCTGAATTGTCATCTTAATTGGTGCACTTTTTAACTATACAATTCAGCATTTAGGCAATGCAAAACAATATCAGCTCGCAAACGAAATTAATTCGTCACTGAGTTCGCGTTAGTCCCACTTTAGCGTTTTGGGACCAATGGGTCAGTGCTATTTTGTTTGTACAATGACCTAGTCCAAACTCCAAACGCAGTAATATTAAGTCTACGGGTTTTCTATATTCGGTGTAGACGTGTTTATGACTGCAATAGGCATAGCAAACGGAGTCCAAACGCCAAACATTTATTACTTTTTACTTACCATTTTAAGGGCACACATTCAATATTGACGTTTGTAACTGTAAATTCATTAACTTTCAACAACATAAATATAATACAAGCCATAATTGTCTGTAAAAAAAAAGACATTTGTACTCAATAATTCTTTTTGGCGCTTTATACCTTCACCACGTTAATCTATGGTGCAAAGAAGAGTGAAAAGCAAAAGTACTCTGTGCTGCCAACTATAGATAAATGTTACGGATTGTATACGCAATGGTGATAGAATTAATTGTCTTGAAGGGTGACAATGTCAGTTGTCTTAGATTGTCATTAAGTCAGATTTTAAACTATTGTCATGTTCACTACCATACCTATTAATTTCGTTTCGTTATTTTAATTTACATAGAAAAAAACAGATATTGACTCGTGCAGCAATGTTGCGAACGGTTGCTCGTAGTAGCCTTTGCTGATTATTGATGTAAAAGTTTTGAGAAAACAATTGACAATTCTTAGTGCCATTTATTGCCAGTTATAAATTATTTTATTAATACGACATGAAAGAGAAATAACACTTGCGGGTATCAGACATGATAAGACAATGCGTAAAATTTAGGAAAACAGTGACCTTTTTTTTTATTTTGGCTATACGTGAGTATGCAACCAAACTTGTTTACTTGATAAATATGTTAAATGTCGTTAGTTTTTGATGTTATTGATAGTTTATTATTATTGTAATAGTATATTTTTACGTTAATATGCTTATTTGTAATTCAATTTAATAAGCCAGTTATTATAATTGAGTATACATGCTTAATTTAATACACTTGTTTTATTTTTCAGTCATTTTTTTACTTCTTACTCTTAGGGAAGATAAAGAAAGCAATATAAGAAAAGACAAAAGTCGCCGAAGAAAAGATGTGGTTTTCGAGGATGACGTAGAGATAGTACATAGAGATTTTATTCAGATACCAAAGATGGAGGAATATGTTAACAGAGAAAAATTAATGGGATCAAGTAATGATGAAAGTTTGAAGCAAGAGTTAAAAGATGCAAAATCTAAAATAGAACAACTAGAAAAGAAAATAGCTATCCTTGAAGGAAGGATTCCTCAGAAATACCCAGACGTCAAGTACCTTGGCTACAAAGAGAGGAAACGAATCCTGGTAAATTTGAATTTTGTTTTTCATACTTTATTGCCGCATATGCATACTTGTTACTCGGTTATTCTGAAATAACTGATAAGTCTATAGCCCAGTTATTAATGACTATTCTCAAGTGATTAGTTATTTTATTCCCAATTGACGACCCCTTAGCCCAGTTGGTAGTGACCCTGCCTGCCGAGTGTGGGGTCCCGGGTTCGATTCCCGACTGAGGCAGACATTTATGTGACAGATAAATGTTTGTTCTCTGGTCATGGGTGTTTGTGATGTGATAATTGTGTATGTCCATGCCACCTGCAACACAGGGAATCCTAATGCGGGGGTGTGAGTGTGTAAACGTTTATTTTTATTTTGTTTATTAATTAAAATTAAAAAGTAATTTATAGGCTATTTACATATGAAACAAATTGAGACATAAACATTTGTTCTGAGATATATAGATGTTTGTTTTTAGATTTCAGTTGTTTGTTATTATCACCATCATTACAACCCATACTGTCTCACTGCTGGACTCCGGTTTCCTCTCACAATGTGGGAGCCTTTGATCAATAAGCGCCTCCTGAGCTACCTGGAGGATCATCAGCTTATCTATAACAACTAATATGATGTCCGCATTAACCAATCAGCTCATGAACACATCAGTTGTTACCTAATACCTAATACACCAGTGGGCACAGGCCTAGCAGTTAGCTTTGATATTGTCAAAGCCTTTAACCGGGTCTAGCATGAGGCCTTTCGCACAAAGCATCCATATTAAGGTCTTCTTGATAGGTTATGCAAATGGATAACCAGCCTTCTGTTGAAGGGAAATATAAAGGTCTTTGTTGACACGCTTGGACATGAAATCTATTAATGCTGGTGTTCCTTAAAGGGTTGCATCATCTATGCTATTCATTCTGCATATCATTAATATGCTATAAAAAACAAATAATCTATATGCTATAAAAAATAATAATCAGTATTATTATCCAGATGACAGCATGGGAGATGCGTTACACACAGATCCTGCTAATAACACTTAGTGGCAAGTGGAGGAAACCAGAATTAAACTTGTGTCTGAAGTCAAAAAATCTGGGTTGGGTCTTTGGAGAGTCGAATTTAACTCTGAAACTCTAGTTTGCGCGTTTACCACTAAGATTTATCACTGCTCCTCAATTCTGCAGCGGCCAGTTAACCGTTACCAAAAGTATCGCAATTTTGGGAGTTGATATCAAGAATAAAACTATATGGGGTTTTTCAAAAAGGCATAAAAAGAACTCTCATTGGCGACTCTTCTAGAGTTACACATGTCCATGTTCTACTTCTTAAGTTTTGTTAGACAAAATGTCCAAGTTAGATATTACATTTTTTCATTTTATGAAACTATTACATTTTATGAAACATTATTACATTTTATGAAATATATTTTTATATAAGACAATTCATATTTTCTTTCATATATTTTATTTATTTATCTTTATAGCAGTAGTTAATCAATCAATTTTATTTAGAGATAAGTATGACCACATTGATAAAGAGAGTGGTTTGTGTAATTAAATTATAAATAGGGTAATAACCATTAAATTATAAATGTGACTGTTTAAGCTTTGTGGTACTAATAACACATTCAATAAAATTATCAGCATGAAATACTAACCTTATGTAATTGAATTTAGGACTTTCTCCTTGTATGTAATATCAAATGTAGATGAAATTACGAACCAAGCAAATAAAAACTTATATATTAATAAGATCAGTCTTATTTGAAATATTGCAGTCTCCTAGACATATTTATTGCAAACAAATTTATTATAAAACTATTTATCTACAGGTGACGGGTGGAGCTGGGTTTGTAGGTTCCCACCTTGTCGATATTCTCATGGTGCAAGGTCATGAAGTCATTGTCGTGGACAACTTCTTCACAGGCCGTAAACGAAATGTTGAACACTGGTTCGGCCATCGCAATTTTGAAATGATACATCATGATATTGTCAATCCTCTTTATGTTGAGGTAAGTGTATTTAACACTTAATAAAAGAGTATCTTTTTACGTTTACCATTAATTTAAAAAGTTCCTTTCGTAAAAGTATTTATCACATTGTAGGTATTTTGCTTTACGATCTAGGCAGCATATATTGGTCATAAATAATTCACTATCTTTACCAACCTAGTAAAATGATGTAATAAAACAAAAAAATCGTACACGTTTTTTTTTTATATTTAAACTCAAGAATTTTAGAATTAATAATAATAATATACAATACTGCAAATATATTTGCATCTTTTTGACATGTAATTTTTTTGTGAAGTAAGTAGGTAATATGTATAATCTTGTATTTAAATTTCAGGCTGACGAAATATACCACTTAGCTAGTCCTGCAAGCCCACCTCATTATATGCAAAATCCAGTTAAAACTATCAAAACAAACACATTAGGCACAATTAATATGCTAGGTGAGTTTCTTAATATATTAAACATGTATTATTGTCGTAATATTATTTGTTGTTATTGGCAAACGTACAATTTTTTAACTAACTAAGTAAGTAAATACTGACTAACTGTGAATAGGAAATCAAGATTCTTTAAGAGTTTCTTGGCTTTGTTTCTTCGAAGACCACTCATAATAGGCATTTGTTTCCAACAAATACGTATGCATAGGTAGTTATGAAGTGTTTGTAAAACTCAACTTCGAATAAATTTTATTTCAACTAACAAGTAGAGAGCTCAGTGAGTGACCGTCAAAAGAAGTCAAACGTCTGGACCTAACGCCCTTGTCTAGAACAAGTTGTCCGTTGCCCAAAACGGTAAACCAAATGCAGAGGATTTAAACATAGAAGTTTCGACCTAAAAAACCTATTTAAGGGTGTGTATGTGGGACATTGCTGCTCTGGGATTTTTAATTTGATGGATTCAAGATTGAATCATAGAACAGTTTTTACTAATCACTATTCTGTGACGTGAAGTACTACATTTAGTCGTGTATTATATAGGTGATTATAATTACAACAAAAAGTTCTTCCACGACCTTAACTGCATTTTGTTTGCAAGATAACAAAATATTTTACACGACTACACAATTATTTTACAGGTTTAGCACGACGTGTGGGAGCCAAAATTCTTATAGCTAGTACTTCAGAAGTGTATGGAGATCCAATGGTTCATCCTCAGCCAGAATCATATTGGGGACATGTTAATCCGATTGGTCAGTCAAATCCATTTTTTGTCTTACTTTTTCAAATGTTATAGCTATATAATATGACTTAATGACACGGTTTATACAAAAATTCCTAATTCTCAAAATTACATAATGAGAGAACAATTCTCAAAATAGACAATTCTACAAGTGCCTCAAACATTTGACCTTTATTGCACCTAATTTTATTCCATTACCACTTGTGTATCTTACTATGTCTTTCTTGAATTGTAAGAATGGCCATTATTTCGAATATCGCAATACGATACGGGTGTAACATTAGAAAATAAGACACAAATAGAATCATTCAACAATGATATTTGTTATATACATTAAATTCTGCATATCTGCACGTCCAATTCGAGCTATTCAATTTCTGTAGTTAAAATGGATGTTGAATTTAAAAAGGCATTACGCTGTAATGCCTTCAACGTCTACGATAAGCCAAATCACTCAAAAGACATATTTACTGTTATTATCTCGCGTGTTGATTACATTTCTGCCCAGTTGTAGATATTTTATATTATTATGATTGATAAGAGAACCTAAGAAATACGAATCATTATGACATGTTCAAATAAATAAAATTTGAAAAGCCGGAGCGCTCTTCGATAATTAATACACACTAATTCTACTAATTCTACACGTAATAATTCTAACTTCATTTCGTAAGGGACTGCATACATCTATGAATCCAAGTTAACCGCTCCTGATCGTAGTGTATCCATCCATCCTGCTGAACATCGGACGAGACAATGGCGATATCGCCACTTCTTTTACAAGGTCGCTGAACCCTGCACCATCCATTTTAATCTCCACGATACTTGTGCTTGGTGGTAGAATTGTTACCTGTCTAGTTACCTACAACCGTCCTAGAATTGAATGTGATATATTTTGTACAGTGTTTCCCTTGCAGTGTCCCCTGCACCAAATACCAAGCGAGTAAGACGTCACTGATGTCACGGACCTGCATAGACAACAGTGACCACTTGCCATCATCGGTTATTGATATAAAAAATATTATGAAATGTCAATTTGGGATACATTTTTCTGTTGAGGAACGAATGCTTCTGTTATTTTCCGTTAATCTTCTATTAATTTAGGTTTATTTGATATACATATACATACTATAATACTATGTAGTTTTCACCATAAAGAATTGAACAGAAAGGAGAAAAGACGTATTGTTAATCAACAGTCAAATATCGTTATTTCCATATATGTACGCGTATCTTTGATGGACACTACTCTTAGGGAGAGGAGAGAAGAAAAGTCTTATTTTTCTAATCGCATGTTCAGCAAAGATATGATTGGTGTTGGACGTCGACCGCACTTGCCTCCGCGTTACCCGCCCTTCAACTGTGGCTAACTGTTCGCTTAAGACAAACCTCGCTTTAGCCAGCTCACATCTCTGCCCCGTGTAAGTTGGAATAACCTACACTGGTCTCCTTCTGCGAGACAGTAATGTCCCAGAAGGAGGCCGACGAGCGGGTGAGAGAGGAGGCCGCCGACGTGGCCTCCATCCGTGGGCGACGAACGGGGGTGCGTAGGAGGCGCTACTTAATGCGCCTCCAGTAACGCCCCTGTGCCCGTGTCGGGGCGGGATGGAAACCCGGCCCTGTTAGATACGGCGTCGTTGGGACTGCTCAGAGGTGAGCCGGACAGTCCCCATGGAGGAGAAGTCTGGCCTTTTCGCCGAGGCCAGCCTGTTGCTGGAGGGATCCTGTTGCCTGCAGATCCGGGACCCTCCAATTAAAGCGGTTGAAGGCTCCCGCAGGGGCTTAGTACGGTATTGCACTTCCGAAGTGCCGAGTAGACATAGGTCTAGGACTGCCACCCGAGCGTCCTGGATATCGTCCGTAAATGGATTCTCCTGCGACAAAAAAAAAACCTACACTGCTTATTTTCGCACAACTCTCTTCTGTGCTTTAGTGAAAATCGGGTATAACGGTATGTTTACAACCGGTTTTCTTCTAATTAAATAATGCATTGATTAGATTATTTTGTAATTTTCAGGGCCGCGTGCGTGTTACGACGAAGGCAAGAGAGTGGCGGAGACTTTAGCATATTCTTACGCAAAACAAGAAAATGTGTCCGTAAGGGTGGCGAGAATCTTCAACACGTACGGCCCGAGAATGCACGTATCAGACGGACGGGTGGTGTCCAATTTTATCATGCAGGCGCTGCAAAATCTTACTATAACGGTATTTGACTAGCACTCAATATTTTAGAGCACTAGCGGACCTGACAGACTTTTCCGGCCCGACCGTTGGCTATCAGCGGGTTCAGTAAACGTTAATTTTTTTTATGCTACTGTCTACTATAAGGTCCCGTTGTGAATCCCAAAGATTCACTTCAGCGCAAAAAAAGTTTAATCAAAATTGGTCCAGCCGTAGAAGATTAGTGACACGATAAAATACAAATGTACTTTTGTATAATAATGCATTGTAAGATGATATGAGCTTGACGTATTGCTCGTGATTAAAAAAAACATATATATAGACATATTTTTTCTAGATAAACCTAAAAGGGAAAATGTATTATTAAACCAGGCACCCCGTTACTTAATTCACTTTGTCATTAAATATTTTTGACAAGTGTACAACACTGCGAATGGTAAAATATAAATTATTACACATCACAGGTATATGGCAACGGTAAACAAACTCGTTCGTTCTGCTACGTGTCTGATTTGGTGGATGGGCTGCTTGGCCTAATGGCGTCCAGCTACACCTTGCCAGTCAACATAGGGAACCCAGTGGAACACACTATAGAAGGTAATAGATACTTGCTTCGTTTCGAAAAAAAATATTGTGCACTGCTGGCCCGGTAACCTCAGCGTCGGTATTTATTGGGATAGATGCCACAGACCAACTTTTCGGTTGCGGCTGTAACCGTAATCTTTAGTTGACTTGTAAAGTAAAGTTGGACTTATCAATGTTTCAAATGAACGTTAATAATTCCAAATGTTGCTTACAACTGAATAACAGTCTTATTTAATGTTAGCAACTTGGTTTATGAGAAGAAACTGACGTTTGTGTTACCTAATTATTTTTTCGTTGGCTCCTCGAATCGCCAAGGAAATGCTTTATACTTTTGTCATGTTGAGTTATAAAATAAAAGATAATTAGAAATATTTGATTTACAGCAGAATAAATAGACCACGAAGTAGACATCCATTTTATATATCTATTTGTGATTACAGAATTTGCTGTAATAATAAAGAACCTGGTCCCTGGATGTCGCAGCACGGTGGCGACAGGCGCTGCCGTAGAGGACGACCCGCAGCGCAGGCGGCCGGATATCGCTATCGCTGAAAAATATCTCGGCTGGTCGCCCAAGGTACTTACTTTGTTCACACATTCATACACTATAACTCGACGAGGACACGAGCGACGCAAGCACTCATGCCTGTACTAGTATACCTGTTACGAACAAACTGTTAAATTTTTTCTCAGTGTTTAAATATTTTACACAGCGATATTACCTGAAAACCGTTGTCGTAGATAACTGTGATATGTATCGTATAAAAAATGACCACTGGCAGCTTGTTCTTTTAATGTTTTCCCATCGTTGACCCCAAGAAATAGAAAAATCCGTCTCCAAAATATGAGTACATTCGCCTCGCAAAGTTCTGTGCCTACGTTACAATACGCCATAGAGCAGAACCGATACATGCATGCATCGCATATGCCTTTGTTACAACGTACACAGCTCGAGGCATATACATATATAACAATTTTGTCTACCTTGCATAGCATAAATAAATTTTTTTTCAGGTCTCTTTACACGATGGACTTCAACGAACTATTGATTATTTCAAGGAAGAGTTGTCCAGGACTACATTTCAAAACAATCAGACATACATGAATGTGAAAATAAAGAGTCCTCATTAAGATCTTACAGAATCCTCTTGATATTGTGATATTAGGCTTACTGAGAAAGACGGTGGAGCTTACGCTACCACACTGTAAGTAAGCGATGTGACAAGTTATCATTACTCAATTTATAACTTTCATTTTATTGCGCATGACTTAAAATTAATTTTAGATTAATAAACATATTGAGATCATAAACAGTTATACCCCTACAATATTTCTGTTTACATCCTTTTTCACTAGTATGAAAATTAAATTTTCAACATTACTGAAAATAAATAACTTAAAAACTATGTATCTGTATTGTGGCAAATGCTATAGTATCACCTCTTCGCCAGCACTTAAAACTATTTCCAACTTAGTATAGTGTTTGCAACATAATATAATATACCATATATAATTTACAATATACCAGACTTATTTAACTATTATAATAAAATATAATATAAAAAAAAAAATATAAAAAGCTATTAACAATATAAATGCATATTGATATTGTTAATAGCTTAACTACAACCCATTATCATGTCAAGATAAATATGAACTCAGTTGTTCAGAACACATTTTCTAACAGACTCATCAAGCATTACACATACTGTTTCGTAATTTTAATTCAATTAGATGAATTTCGTTAGAACACGTTACTCAGAACACTTATTTAGACATGTTGTGATAAATTTGTAAATAAATAGTGGCTTCTAATTTCACGAAACTAAATGATTAAATTCTAAACAAGGTTTTAACCTAGATATTTAAAACGAGAACCTTAACTTCGTTTTTTTATGTTAATTATAGCATCACAATTTTGGAAAGCCAACCAATTGAAATAGTCGAAATTCATCATTCGTCAGTTTTATAGTTTCCTTGAAACCAGTAATTGTTAATCAGATACATTTCAGTCCCGAATGTAGTTTTTCCTAACAGCGTAATATTCGTAACGCGTACTAAACCCAATCTCTGCCTAACAGGCGGTTTGCACATAAAACTATGTTAATTGGTTTTTGTTACGATTTTGTTTTCTTACGCTTATTTGCGAGAAAAACATCAAATCGAATACGAAAAATGTCGGAAATGTCTATAATATATATTATTATTATTATAGTCTACGAAGATTTAGTTTTGAAGAGACTGATACTGAAACTAACGGTACCTATTTCAGTAGCATTAATTAATTAATCCGGAAATTTACATCAATAATGACACAAAATAATCTAGTTTACTTTGACGGCTGTCTGGATAAACAATCGTACGGTTTTCTTTTTGATTTAGGTTTGACCATAAACTTAATATACTAACGTAATAGCCGAACACTCATCTCATCATCGCATCACCAGAAAAATGTGCATGTGTATGAAATCGATATTATTGCGAGTGACTTTTAGTGATGTCATATTCACGACCATGCATTGTCGACATGGATGTAGACTATTCCATCTCAGGTTTTTTGTTATATATTAGATGTTCGATTATTTAATTCGTTCTCTTGATTATTTATTACATGTTAAATTAAATATTTCCGTGCTAATTCTAGTAACTTCTCTTCCTTCGCTTCGTCTACTCTAAACTTAACCTTATTGGATGTGATTCTTTATATTAACATATCTTTTTTATTTGATTACTGATTGAAATAAAACAAAACGTGATTAAAAGGTACTAAAGAGAACAAAAATAATAATACTTATTGGTTTTAATTAATTCTTTGATGTAAATCGATAAAACCCTTTGCCCTCGGAAATGAACTAATCAACAAATTTTGTAGGCATAGATTCTTCATTAACAAGATGTCGATGATTTCGTAGAACGAAATAGTTGCCCTTAAAATTTCTACTGTAAACTTTGTGAGGAATCCTACCTATCTGGTTCAACATTCAAATCCATTTTTCTTTATAAACTGCATTTACAGGAAACCTTGAAGTACTAAAATTAGTCAATAAATGTGATATCACATTCCGTGGATATTGTCATATCATAATAATAACAGATATACAATTCGCCAAATTGTTTCAATCTAAGGAGCTAAATACTATTCAAAATCCAAAAAAGCACCTTTTTATACCTAAATTAAGGAGTATTGAACTATCGGTACTTACCAGTGGAATGTTTCTTTGGTTGGCTTAATGTTAAAAGTAACTATGCAGTCTAATAGAGAACACGACATCCTCGTTTTTACTATTTTTTGTCCGATAAAATAACGTAAGATTGAAAAGAAATTGATAAAACAATAAATAGAATTTTTTTGACAGGAGACTAATGGAGAATAAATAGTTTGAAAACAGTCCTACGGCCAATTCTCTTGCGTCTCTTTCTAGCAAGTAGGTTTTCCGTAAAGCTCGAAATCTCACTCGCGCACTGTGTCCCTCTATTACGCTAGTATATTAACTTTATGGGTTTGACAGTACAATGGACCGTGTCGCCATATTTAAACATATTAAATAAAACACAGCACATTATACTATCGCAAAAATTGTTTATTGTAGACTACGGTACCATAAAAAGGTTTTTGCCTGCAAGATTACCTGCGTCAAATTTTAAGCTACAGGTATCCATGCATAATTAATTTATGAATATACATAGGGCGGTAGCACAAAAGTAAAAAGGAGTGATTTACAAGTATATAAGAGCGAGATAGGAAGGCGACTACTAGCAAAGACGCTAGTAGCGAAGCGACTTAAAACTGAGTTTAAACAGGCAAAACTAGATTCCTGTAATTTACTGTTTAGCACTATAATGTACAGTGTACCTTATTCCCGTGGTCACGTAATGGCGTACTTATATGCTTTATAGGAACGATGACAAAAAATTATTCATATTTCATGTTTATCTGAAATATTGTACATTATTAATGATTAAGTAAAATCTCATTAATGATAGTCTCCTAAACCCAACTTATTTCATGTAAAAAAATATAAATAAGTTGGTAAAGAGCAGAGCACAGACGCACACATTTAGATCTCTCATACCGATTTGCACCTAATACTATTGCAGTGTTAAAAAAATTATCTGCATAATTTTTTTTTCACTTATTAAGGTAATTCTGATAGTCGTCTGCAGGAAACATGTAGATAAATGCATAGTGCGTATAAACAATTAAGCACTTTAACATTATTCTTACTCTAATCCAAGCAATTAACCCCCAAATTGGATGTCTCTTTAATTCTCAATATTATTTACGATTATGGAAGGTTGTAATCCAAGTAAACTATGCATTTTCATGCCTTTATAATCGCAAGCAAAAGCTATTGAGTAGCTGAGATAAAAATCACGTTGACTTAATGTACTGGAATATCGGAGTTTCACAGATATCTAATTATGTTATGTAGGTGTGTTCGTTTGATCTTTTAAATAGTAAACATGGGTAACTCAGTTAAATTTCTTGCGTCAACTCATTAGCTCAGACGCAGCTTACTGCACTGGCTCTTTGAGCTAACTCAAAATTCCGCCATGGCGCAGTAATATGGATCGAATCGAGTCAGTTGTAAAGTAAAGCGCAAATATCACCACACGCTAACTGGGTTTTAGCGCAAGCAACTCATGTATTGGCTCAGTGAGTGAATGTAAAAATGAATAAAACCAATCAGCTCACCTGTGTGGCGCCTCATTGTATTGAATGGAGTTATTGATTGGTGTTGTTTTGTGATTTATGACTAATAACACCTGGAATAGTGAGTCCCTTTTTCAGTGATGCCGCGCAGTGTGCTACCAGTTTTCAAGGAAGTAAGTTTATTCAGTCGGCGAAGTATACTGAGTTAGCGCAATTGCACAGCGCAACGTAGTTTGCAACCCATATCTGTTAGCTAGTATTTGTCTATAAACATGTTTTAGAAGTTAACTGTTAGTATTAAAATTAAATATTTTCTGATTAAAGTTTAACATAAGTAATCTCTATACATTATTGTAAATATGAAGGTCATTCTTATGAACTCTATGATTATTTTAAATTGAAAAAAGAATTTTGTATTTGTATATTTTTTGTATTTATCTATTTTGTTTGTGACTTTCGTACCTAACGTTTGACTTTGTAATGAATATTTTGTTTTGTTGAAAATAGTAAATTGACTTATCGTTTTTTGTTGTTTTATTCATTTTGTGCCGTATTGGGGCGGCCTAGAATACTCCCCCAATCCCATGCTGGCAGAACAGGGTGTCGTAATAGACGTCTGAAGCCGGCCTGCTGCCGGTAGATTATATTATAAGTGTTATTATTAAGTCATTAATATTATTATCTCTCCGTGAAGCCTGCCTGGCTAGCTACCACCCTCTTGCTTGCTTGAATCAGCCGCCAAACGACTCGTCGTGTTCTGGCTGGGGGCTTGAGAGCCAGTACTTTCTTTTTTACCTTCTCATTTCTTGGCCGACAACGCATCGGTGATATCTTTGGTTTTGCTGATGTCCATGGGCGAAGGTGACCACTTACCATCAGGTGGCTCGTTTGTCGGCTATTAACATAAAAAACAGACAGCGGGCATCCGCTGGATTCAAAGGGCTCAGGACCGGTCAGAGTGGCGCAAGTTAGGGGAGGCCTACGTCCAGCAGTGGACCTCCAAAGGCTGATAGATGGATGGAACATAAAAAAATTACAATATTTTCTATATTCTTTTAAGAGTGAGTACGTCAGTAATACTATCAATAATCCGCGTGTTTCGGCAGTTGTCTACAAACAAGTAGAAAAATAAAATCAATAATAATAAAACAAATTACAATATAAATCTGTGAAAACAAAACAAAAAAAAATACTGTAATTATTTATATGCGGAAGAAAACTCTGACTTCACAAGTAAGACACGGTTTTTTGGAAGCTTTTCATTTAACCCAAATATCAAATAAAATCATAATTTTTTACTACACGAAGAAAATCAATACTCGTATGCATTATGGACAAATTGTGATGAATTAATATCAATTTCTCTGCATTAAGAGGCAACAAACAGTCTTGCTTGTCTTCATGTACAAGGCCAGCTTCTGAAAAAATTCTGCATACGCAGCTGCAGGGCTCTGAAAGATATATTGTAGCAAAGGGTTGGGATTGTAAGGCATTAGCTGACCACCAAATATGTGAATCATATAGGTGACCAATGTGCACTGACTGCAGATAAAAATCAAGCTCTTTGTAATTGCATTCTTTTCTTGATTGTGAGACTGACTGGTATTGTTTTCTTTCGCTACCTCATAAAAGTAATCACAGAACGTGTCATGAAACTTCGCGAGATACAACAGAATCTCTTCTCTTCTGCTTTTTGACTGGTGATGAACATGATCTGGTGATGGAAGACTATTCGCAAGACATTTTTATGGATTCCAAATATTCTTCTGGCAGGCTCTTACAGCTTCCAACATCCCCGAAGTAGTTTGTTTTGAATTTCGGTCTAGGAAAATTGCAACTAAGTAGTTGGAGTCTTGATTTAAGGAGTTCAAATGACTTTCTAATTCTGCTTTCAATGAAGCTCCATATGTGATAAATCAAGTGTTCCATGTCCGGCCGTATATCCGGGTTTCGACAAAAAAGCTATCCGTTTCGTCTCTAATATTAACGAATAAAATAATGAATTTCTTAATATTGACTTTACAAATAAATAATGAAAACAATCGGACACATATTAAAATTTGAGGCATCTGCATTTAAACAAATTTACTTGATCCGGGCTTACATCTAATACACTACTCAAGTAGTGTACTAGACACAGTAGCACCATAGTATACGGCATCGATATCCACATTTCTAGGATTTTTATAATCAACATTTTCTATTTAAGTGCTAGTTAAATATTATCTTTTTAATAAGCAACGAATAATAGTTTTTTACATTCCAGTTGTTTTTATGACATTTAATGAAAAATTTATAGAAGATTAATGATGAGGAAATATTAATACTTTTCTAACCGACAGTGTCAGGAGGCAACACAACTTGAAGACTTATGTGGCAATAGAACAACGTAAAAACCTCGTCAACTTCCTAGTAATTATATTGACTAGTCAATTCGAAAGCGCACGTCTCCAACAACACTCCGGAAATGCCATTCGACCCACTCAACTTCTAGATGTCCAGAAACTGCGGAGTTCGTTTGACAGACTTATCTAAAAGTTATATTCTTCAGCGAGCTCTCACACAGCGTGATGTTGGGCGGTGTGGCCCCGCCCCCACTGTCGTCAAGATTCGAGTTGGAGGCAAAGAGATACCGAAGAGTTCAGCTTTTCCCCTTGCCGTTTAGACCATGTAATCCGGAATACACAGTAATGAAAGAGATGATCAACAAAAGAATTCATGACTGCCAGGTAGGTAATCCGCCACCTATTCTACTAATGAAATTTGCTTTCGCCCAGTGGCCATTTGTGGTTTTGCTGACCAAGAGACAGTATTCGTTTCTTGAATGACCTGTCTATGATTTTTATTATATAAAGCAGGGGAAAGAGGTAGGATATATAGTGATCTACTGGCAACCAAGCTAACAGTATGTATAAGTTGCTAGCGGACAGATGGAAGGGCCTCTTGTCCCCCCTGTGTGGCCTCCGGGTACCATTCCGGTCTTTTATTCTGGCACGGCGTTCACACAACAGGATTATAAGGCAGCTGATGGAACTGTTTTCCAGACCAAAGGATAGTAAACTGGTGCAAGATGCTGATAATTCAAATTCTGTATTATAAAAAAATATTCAAAGTGGAATTAAAATATTACAATTTTATAATTAATGATTTATCACCGTCATATATTTGTTCTTTTCCCACTGCAAAATGATTTATAATTGGTGTGTTGAGTAAAAAAGAATAAAAAAAGTTCTTTTTTTTAAATTACACCTTTATTTTATTTACTACGAAAAATAAATACATGTGACTAGTAAAAATAGCATTCAATGAAAACAAATTCCTTAAAATCGTAAACACTGCTATAAAAATAATCATTAAAAAATTTGATTACGTAAAATAAAATCATCGTAAAAATACCGTCAGTTACGCTTACACTAATGTAGGAATTGTTTAATAACTTGTTTTAATTATATTGTAATATTTAATTGAGAATAATTACAACAGAATTTTCCGGGTGATTATCCACCTACGTCAATTATTCCAGAATTTCCTTACAAGTAGTGATCACCTATTATAAATATAACAAGCTCAATTATAAACGTTCCAAAAACACACATGTTCTATATGTGACTCTAATATCTTAACTCGTTACTTGCATCTTAAAAGCTACAGGCTTATCTACAGCACATAGTAGGCAGAACATTCCATTTATAGAGATAAAATTTTCTTACAGTATTCTCAATCTTACAAAGCTTCTCTCCATGCGTGTGGACTAAAGTTCTATACATTTGGAACATATCACTAGGCGTTTGTTTGTGGCGTACGAGCATCGTAGCATCACAGCCTCGCGACTTCCACTCCGTATCGAATCTTATGTCGTGTACTCTGTTTACAGCGTCCAAAGCAGCAGTCCATACACCCATTGATACATCTTCTGAATGGTAATGGCTGTAACGAATTTAAAATAAGACTTGTTACAGGGCATGCTAAACAGTTTTTACACAGGACAAAATAGCGCGCTTTGCAAATGATGCAGAGTAGTCACTTGGCTTGAAGCCATTGGCGGCCCACTGCAGGACAGGAATCTGTTTGTAATAGAAGAGGCCTGAGATATACTGCATTACTCTGGTTGGTGGATGTCAAAATGATTTAATTAATGCCACCCAACAACCTCCAATATTACTTAGTGATTCTCTTACATTATTATCTTAATGATAAGAATACATTTCCTACAAAGATAGTTTACAAAAAGATACAAAATAATGGATACATTACCTTAGAACATCAAAATTCTTTGCTACATAATCTACAATGCTTCGTGATATAACATAACCTCCACCTAGTGCATATGGCAGATATGTGTCACACAAAAACCAGTCCTGTTCTTCCCATTTTCCACTGAGATATACTTTTGCACGGCCATCAAAGTAGCCCCAGTACAAGCCTTTGTAAGAGGGAAGAGATTTCTGTAAAAATTTTCTACAATATAATATTTTTTTACACAATATTTCAAAATATTAATGGCAAAGTTGCAAATTTGACATACGTCCCATATAAATATACTGGTGAGTGGTCAACAGGACCTCAAGTTCAATCAAAAATATATCAAGACTCGTACAAAAGCAGTCAAATATGGATGATTGTGATAAGTATATATTATGTTATAATGTCTATTTAAGTCTTTTGTTTTTTCTTCTATTGCATTGCCCTACTAATCTCTACTGGGAAACCCATACTTTTACATCTCAATAACTTATTCATTAGACAAACTGCAACATATCATAAATTAAGCTTTCCAATTAAAACTACTGTGGCCAACTTTTTCTTAGAAATACTCTTGTATAACAATGGTAGTAATGAAATGAAATGAAATGATATTTTATTCGAAGTTGGTTTTTACAAACACTTTTCGAACGTCAAACTACGCCGTCGCTTCAACAAATCCCTACTATGAGTGGTCTCGGAAGAAGAAGCGGCAAGAAACTCCAGAGGAGTTTTTTTTCCTACTCACAGTTACAGAACGCACTTAAACTGGCTTAATATTAAACTCATGTCCAAGCAGTCTTATCCTGAAATCAGCAAGTTTGTAATAACCTTTCTGCATAAGAACGCCTTTGACGTGAGGTTTATATTTACAATATGGCATTTCTGACAAATTTAATGGAATTTTATTATAAATATTTACACATCTACCCATGAAAGAGCCACCAGTTTTGCTTAGTCTGAAATTTGGAACAATCAGTTTAGCCTTACTCCTAGTATTAATACTGTTAGTTAAATGTAATTATGAGTTAAAAAATGTTCTGTGTGTGATTTTTTAACTTATATTTACTATATTTACCTTGAAAGTAACAAATTTTTCCATTTCTGGTACAGTCATTTCTGGAGCAAATGCTTCTAAATCCTTCACAATCAAGTCAATTCTTACAAATGAATCATCATCACATTTTACCAAGTACTTCATACCTTTCAAGTTCTGATTGATCCATACAAGGGCAAATAGCATTTTTTGAGCTAAATTCCTGTAACTATCTTCCAAATCTTCTAGTAGCAATAGATCATTGTTTCTGTTTTGTTCAGATTTCAGTTTAGTTAATTTTGCCCCGTCCAAACCCAAAGTCCCGATTACAAAAAAGTGTTTAATAAAACTTTGTTGAGAATATTGGTGTGTCCAGGTATGGTTCCATTTATAAAGTTTTTCACCGTTCTCTATGAAAACATTATTTACGAAATTCACCCAAGTAGCTCGTATAGCATCTCGTTTGTCTTCATTGTTAGGTCCGCTCACAATAACCACTGCGTACTCTATTTTATCGAACATAGAATTTATTTCAGAGTCTTCGGCGCAAACGCATTCTATACGAAGAAAACTTAAAGTGAGGCTACATCCCAAATAGAAAGAGAGTATACTGATTAGAATCATGTTTTTATATTTCTTCATTAATAATGGCAGCATCTTGTTGCTAGTTGTTACTTGATAAGTTACATTTTTAATGTAAATACTTTATTTTAATACAGCTTATGGCACAATTTACAAATTGTCTTACAACTTAATTGTATACAACAAAACATCATGATTTGTCTATTCACACTTCCGATTCCTGCTGTCATGATTTATGATATTATCAACTTTTGACAAAATTGACATCAACTTGACAATTTATATGTCAGGATAATACCGTAACCATAGATTGTTAAAGTGTCAAGTGTGAGAGAATCTGGAACAATCCGGAATCAGATCCGAGAAACAACCAATAAATACCTCAGATCATTTACTCAAAATTAATTCACACATGGCCCTTTTTATCGTTCGTTTTTGTTTGTTTGTCCCTAAATTCACATATCTTTTGAGAATTACTCCCCTTTGGAAATTTAATGACCTCTGTTTAAAGTTAGATGACATAATTCATAAAACTGTATCTTCTGTGTTAAATTGCCGTATGACTGAACGAATTTGAACCCAAGCCTCTTTACCTGTAAGTTATGGAGGCTTAGAAATAAGAAAAATATCTAGTGTTGCGCTACCGGCATTTTTATCTTCAGTACATAAAACACAGAATTAACTTTTATTATTATGTCTAGAATTTTCGATGAGCCAAATGTATTTTTTATGGACGAAGCTAAATATGCTTGGTTACGGGCTGGACCAAGTCTAAAATTACCTGTACATCCAAATTTTCAAAAACTTTGGCACGAGCCACTCTGTATACTTGAGGAAAACAAACCCCTTAATTCTGCCTATGATGTTGCAGATAAGGCTCATCTCCTAGGTGTAGCGGAACGGGAGTCGGGATTTTGGCTACGGGACTGTCCCTTGGGATATATTGGTACAGTTTTAGATAATCTGACTTTGTCTATCTGTACCCGTTTGCGTCTGGGAGTAAAGATTGTAAAGCAACATCGCTTTATACGGACAATTAGTTATGCGTGGCATGCTCTCGAGTGGGCAAACCATCCAGCTTGTTTGTGTTAGCTAAAGATGGTTTAGCAAAAAATATTGTACACTCTATTGTGTTAAGGGATTGATATTGTTATATAATATATATAATTAATAATTTATATAGCAAAACAACGTTTGCCAGGTCAGCTAGTAAATATATATAATTATAGACTCATAAATATAATAAACGAATAAATAAATGAACAGTAATTACTACAAAATTTGAAAAGGTATTCATATTTTTTATTCTCTAATATCTTTCTTAATAATACTCCTGTTAATACTGAAGGCTTTAAGATTTACAAAGATGAAACTGTTGAAGAGGAAAAAAAATTATTGACTATATGTAATTTCTTTGACTCCAATGAGTCAGTAAAGTGTTGAATAATATTTAAAAAAAATTATTTGGTTTATAGTTTTCTTTTTATGATATTTGTGTATGCTTTTCTAACATTAAAATCCTTTAAAAACTTGAAAAAATTAACGGTTTAGTATATATGTTATTAAAACAATAAATTTACATCATTACAAAGTACCTGTAAAACATCAATCAAAGAAGAAACATGTAACTAATACATAATTATGCAATAATATATCCAAGTTTATAGGAACCAGTTAATTTCAAGATTGGTATGGTGCGGATGATTATTGTCTGAGCTTAATAGACAATGTTAGATGTATGCACAAATGTCAAATGTAATGCACAGAATGTCAACTACGACAGATAGTGAAATTTACATTTTGACAATGAATCATTCTTTCGTGCAGTCCAGTCAACTTTTGTGAGACAATGCGATAGATATTTAAAACTTATGCTTGTTTTCAGAATTAACAAGTGTCAAACCGTCATAGACATGACAATTTGATTCATTTCATTTTCATTCCACTAATATTGTCAGTGACCTTACAAATTGTCAAAATTAGTACTATTTTAACAGTAGGCATTGTATCGTTGGTAAAAATAGTCGTTGTTAATATTAGTGTTAAGATCGCTTGAAAAGTTTTATAAATACTAGTATTAACCAGTTCCGAAAATTCCCATAGTTTATAAAATAAACTTTTACAAGTGGAGTGATCTTCTTTTAATACTTAGTTACTATTAATTTTTTGTGGGTAGATAAATAGAAATAGAAGATCGAAAGTTCAGTGGTTTTGCATAGGATTTGCTGCAAAGGTGAAGTGACTGGAAATGAGAATTCCAGTTAATTGCTAAGGTTACTGAGAGTACAAATACTTAGGTAAATTCTTGTATTATACTTATATTATAATATTTTTTTCAGTTTCACTAACATTCACTTATGTATACCGAATAATAATATACATTATTTAATAATAATAAATGATGTAATATATATTATTTTGTTAAAAAATATATTTTGGTGTGTTGGTGCATGTTTATGAACGAAAATTATACTACTTTATGTACATACTACATGTAACTTACTTTTTTATGTGTTTGAAATATTGTATAAGAAAATATTGTTTTATGTACGAAGTAATGTTTTATTTTTTAAGTAAATACATTTATTTGGTAAGGATTACCACATGTTTTCTATCATACCTCATTACTAGTATTGTATTTTGACATAAGAATTAAAAAATAATTAAAGACATGTAAATATACAGAATTAATTTCATCTCAGGTCTTAGACATTGTTTATTATGGAGGAAACATACTAATTATATTTGATATACATATAAATTTACAGCCCTTTAATATGGAGTCAGTGAAAAAAAAAGGCAGGCCACCTCATCCTAGGGCGAAAGCTAATCCTATTTCTGCTCTTACCTTTGGGTAAGTACAAAGGAATAACTTTTAAGGTACATAATGTATTTGAAAAAATTAGTTAATTGTTCATCTATACACAAAAGAGGTTTATAAAGTTTATATACATTTAGGGTGGTAATGATGTACCAAGATAGTGTATGTAATTCAGTACATTAAAATATAAAGTATATAAAATAACACTTAAATACAATATAGTATTGAATATATAAATATACTAAACTAACTGAAAGACAAGTAATATATGTCTACAGAAAAACAAAAATATATATTTTGTTTTGTATTTATTAGTATTTGATAGTTACTTTTTCTTTAGATGGACTCTTCCTATATTTTGGAGTGGTATGAAGAGAGAATTAGAGGAACAGGATTTATATGAGCCTCTGGAAGAACATGCATCAAGTAAGTATGTCATTAATAACAAATAGAATTCTTCTTTAGTAAACATGCTGAGTTTCATGACTAAGTATTTATGTTATTGTTTACATTATTTGTTCAAATTAATAATCAGAGCTTTGGGTCCTGTGTGTGATGGTGAGTAATTGTTACAATATCTTAAAATATCAAAAGGAACCTTTGAACCTAGAACACACAAAGATTTTTAAAATTGCAGATTATACTCAGGTGATGTGTAATAGTAAATTAAATTTAGATTGTTTGATGAATTTGATGTTGCAGACATACATTTCGCTTTATTGATAGCCTTGTAGATGGTAGTTGGAAATGACCTTTTTTGGCAAATGAAGAGTCCCAGGATTTATTCCTATTCTTGACTGATATGTTTATGACAGTTTTTTATATGGTCTTGGTTGTTTAGTCATATACCATTTGTACAAGTGGTATAAGCATATATCACTAGTACAAGTCCTGATGTAGGTTTGAGAGTATTGCTTTATTTGATTATTAATTGGTATAGACAATTAAAAAATTATTAATTGAAATAAAAATAGTGGTACCCTAGTGGTTTAAAGTTGGTCACCTGTATAGAACCACTGGCATTCAAATCCTGCCCTCACTTCTAATGTTTTTAGTTATGTGCACATTACAAATTAATTATTAGTGTCATCAGTGAAGGAAAATTTTGTCAGGAAACCTGCACACCTGAGAGTTCCCCATAATCTTCTCAAAGGGTTGTGTAGTCTGCCAATCTCACACTTGATTTGCATCGCGGACTTGGCCTTAATCCTTCTCACTGTGAGGCCTTTATGGATTGTAATGATCCTGAGGATGATAGACAAAATGCAGAACCATAAATTAGTTAGTTTTCCTTGAAATGTTTTGCTTCAATGATAATTTATTTTTGGAAAATAATAGGTTCCTTGCATGTTCTACAAGGAATGGACCAATGTTTGAATTGCTACGTCATCATAAATGTTACTTAAGTTCTCAACTAAACCCTTTCAGCATTAAAAAAACATAAGTTCGAATATCATGGGTTATGATAGTGATAGATAAAATAATGTTCATGCCTTAGGTCCATTGGGGGATAAATTTGCAAGATTGTGGGAGGAAGAGGTTGCCAAAGCAAAAGGTAAACGAACACCAAGTCTCCTGCGTGTTATAATGAAAGCATATGCTGCAAGATGTATGCTGTACGGTTTTGTGCTTTTCATTATGGAGTGTGGAATACGGTGAGTCTTTTAATAATTCAATTCTACTTTTAATGTAACAGTTGCATGTAAAATATAGAACAGGATAGTTTTAGCTAGAATTTTAAACAATAAAAAAATATTTATTGCAAATGCTAAAAAACTTTCCAGATTTTGTTATTTGTATCAAGTGTTACTTTGTGAAAATCTATTGTTATTAGGTTAGTGTTAGTGAAATTTGCAAGTATTTTGGACTATAGAGTATGAAGGTATATCTTTAGACATTCTTAATACCTCTCTCCCTCTGACAAAGAAAACATCCATTTAAAATTAATAAAATAATGCACTTAAACATATGAATGTAATAATATATACTTTAATAAAAGTAAATACCATCTCAAACTTCATTTAATCTCAAATTTTCAAACCACTCTTAACAATCTTCTATAGAATTTCACCTATTATAATTTTTAATTTATATTCTGCACTAACATACCCTGTAATAGAAAATATGGGTACTAAAATAATATGTTAAGATATTATATAAACACTAATATTTTCGAATTACATACGAATTTTTCAGGGCCGAAATGTAATGTCGAAACATAAAGTGTGAAAAATCTATATATTCATAACGATTCTACCATGAACCCCATTAGTAGTAGAAGCAAAAATTGACGTGTATGATTTGAATATGATTATTAAAAATATATGTTTAATATAGAGAAAGAAAATTTGCAATTAGAAATTTCGCAATTAAGTGATACACTAAACGGTCAGAGAAGTGATTATATACTATATTTTAGTTTAAGATAATTACAATAGACTTGTCGCTGTATCCTCTACGGCGTCAAAAGTAATAAAAATGTAAATTAAAACTATTGTGGTATGTATGTAACTAAATATTAAATTTTCTGCGATTTCATTATTACGCTTCATTTGTTTATACTTGTTACGTGATTATAATGTTTATACTTACGAAGATAGAGCAGTATTCAATAACTGACATTACGAAACGAATAATTGCCATTAAACATCGACCTTACCTTTATGTTTTTTTTTGCGCCTAGACAAAGAGAGAAGGGCTACCCTCCGGAGATGCGAGGGAGGGGAGCGGTGAATGCTCATGCATACCAGCGCAGCGGGCTGCGCTGGTTATGTGGGACTCTTGATACACCTAGAGGCCTACCCATTAAACACCACCCGGGGTTGGTTTTGGCCATATGGCCTCTAACCTTCATCGGATGCGACCTCCCTTAGGGAAGAGGGGCGCTAAATGATATTTAAGTGTATCAGCAATTATACAGAGAACTTTGTGAAATGTATAAAGTCAATCAAAGAAAAAAAACATAGATTATAAATAGGTGATCGCAGTTAAATGTTTAGATTGTGGTTATCAATAGAAACGATGTTCGTTTTCTGAAGGCAAAGGTGGGAGAAGACAAAGGGAGCAAATTTCGACAAGCTCCCAGAGTCCGCCACTACGTGTTAAGCACTCGGGCTGCTAGTACTTTGACGTGAGATCTCTGAAGATCTCCAAAGATCTGTTGTGTGGGTGGGAAGCCTAATAATCCGAAACCTCTTCCAGAGACACCAGGTATCATTTGAATTCCCTTCTGGAAAAAGGATTCTCAATGATGAGGCCCGTCTTTGCAGTGGAACTAATATTTTATAGGTATCCCATAAAATATTATTACAACTCAGTAGGACAAATCATTTTTAAAATAAGGGAAAAGCACTCAACTCGTTGGATGTAAGTTTTATATTTTTTATATTGGGTCCAATTTGCTTATACCATAAATCTATATTCGAGAGTAAATTCAATGTTGTTGGTCTATGATTACGTTGTTGATGTTTAAATGGTATTGATAAAATAATTTTCGTCTTTTAGAAGCCGTTGACCCATTGAATCATTGGATTGACTTCAAAATAAGATAAAAGTGTAATTACAAATTAAGCACACACATGACGATATTGTTGTTGTCTTATTACTTTAGTAATATGTTTCAAACCTATTTTATTGACCTGATATATTTCACCACATCACCGGTCAAATATTTAGATTGTAGAATTTTGCTTTATATACTCGACATTTATTGTTTTGTATTGAAAACAACATTCTACGTGTTCTAAATGTTTATAATGCGGGAAGCTTTGTACAGCTGATACTGCATTATTGATTAGTCATACATTATGTTGTGTATCATCCTAGTATTTTAAACATGTTTTTTTTTCTTATTACGATTTTTCGTTGATTGTACACTGAAATAATTAGTCGTATTTCAGTTTTTAATTTTTCACGCTAACAAATAGTTGTTTTGCCCGTTGGTCAAAGGCAAGATTTCGTACAATCACCCTTAATCAAATGGAGCGCACTTTTGATATATGCCTGGTGTTCTTGATAGATACCTGAACTCATTTTATTAATATAATTCTTATAATTTACTATTTCTGTTAATCTTGTAATTGACTAGTCTATTAATATACTGAGGATAGCAATTATTTTTCGTCTTTTGAATGGTTCGTGGGGGTTTGAATTTTATAAATGGTCCGTAGCAGCAAAATGACATTTTTAATTTCGGTTCGACAAAAGTAAAAAATATTAATTGCTAAGGGAAATACAATATGAAAGGAGTACTTTATCTTTCTTGTTAATAATTAAAATTAACCCTGAACTTCATACAAATTTTAACGAAAACGAAATAAATCTGAAAGAAAATTTCTAGTTTTAAGGTATATTCATAGTGTCTCATTTATGAAAAAGTTGCATACAAATATATCAAATTAATTGTACTTTTTAATGATGGCAAATTGTAATGTAAAGTAACGAAGCGCCACGACCATTCTCAATGTCACGACGCTATCCAAATTAATGATCGGAATTTGCCGACTACTATGGCCAGTTATAGTCGGCCCATTTCTAACATACCGCCGGTAAACGACTAGACGAGCAACGTGATGGTAAGTGGTCACCATTCGCCTTGGACATACGTGGCGCCAAAGGCACCACTAAATGAGTGGCCGCTTAAGAACAATCGGCAACAGGTATTTTAAATGTTTCTTCGATACTTACTGCAGCTGAAACACTTAAAACATTGTTAGAAGGGTAGCAGGTGGCCGGGCATGTTAACCCTTGCTACGATACATAATAAAATATAAAAAATAAATGTTCACACATATACCACACCCGCACTGGGTTATCCAGTGTTGCCAGTGGCATAGAAATACACAAATAAGACATCACTAAAGTATTTATAAATGTGTGTAAATTTAAGCCACTATAGAGCGTAACATATTATGTTGGTGTTGCATACACAGCTATATTCAATCGATTCAGAGTATTAACAGGAAGGACAATTTATTGTTTATTGTACTGCTGATTTGTACGAGTTTCAGTTGATTAATTTCAGTGATGCGCAATATTGTGCAATCCTATCCACTCTCAGTAGTTCTCGCGAATGTTTGCATGTTAGCGTATGTATACACACTTCTCGATTTGAAGTTATTCAAATGAATAGTATTAAGTAATATTATGTAAAACTTATTAGTTTTACTTAATATTAACTATCAAACAACTTAATTTGAGATCGTCGACGTCGCACCATTATAATAAAAATTATGGTCAAATAAATATTTAAATCAACATAGATAAAGATTCATAGGATTTATATTTTTGCATAGAATAAACAGTCTAGCAAGAAATTAATAGGGAAACAGTAAAAAAGTAACAGGTTTGAATTGTAAAAATAATTAAAACATTAGTCAAGTCCAATCAGGGAAATGGTTAAAGAACCCTCCTCCACCCTCCATCTAAAAGTAAACCGTGGAATACTTTTAACGTGTTTCTGTAGCTGTGACGTGAGAGCTATTTAATGAGCGGGTTTCTCGTTTCTTTGCCGATAGGCAACACAGCCCTGGTTTTACTGATGTCCCTGAGAGGTGGTGACGTCATTAAGTCGCGTTTTGTTCGTTTGGCGACGCTACGCGGCTGCGCTGTCATTCTTTATCAGTCTGGATTATTGAATTGCTCGTTATATGACTGGACATTAATTTTGACATTTTCGTCTGTCAAATTATAATTATGTTAAAGTAATGCATGTATCTAATTTCCAAGATAGATATAATCTATATAATAGCAACAGTAGAATTTTTCCACTTCGCGTTTGTAGGATGGATGTAGGTGCTGAAACTTTCAAAAAAAATACAAAATTGGAACAACACTCTGAACATAGATAGTTTCAATAAACTACAATTAACGGGTATTAACGTTTTTTTTTATTCATATTTTGACACAATTACAATATTTGATATCCGCGATGATATAAGTTTATTATAATGCAATATGCAAGCAATGAAACTGTTTCAAAATGTGCCTGTTTTAATTTATAATTTCTTATGTATTAATTGGCTAGTGTTCGAGTAGTGGTCGAAATTCAAAAAACGTTCTCTTTCCAAAAAACCAAACAAAAAACCGAAAGACAAACGGAGAGGGAAAAATTACTTCGCTTACTCTACTTAGTTAATTATATATTATATAGATAGATAAAAGCCAAGGCTCAATCTAGCCTATTCAGGTGTCGAGAAGTGTAAAGTATAAGTAGATAAATACCAACGGCACTTAGCGAAAATGACATTTACTGATAATAAGATAGTACGGACTTTCAATCAAATAAATGTTTTTAAAGTAGGCTTTATAGGCATACAGAAGCCAAAGTATATTAGTCTGACCGACTGTCTGTTATCTCAACAAGTGCAAACCTTAATTCTACAATGTCATAAATCAAAACTCACAGCTGATTCGGCAATGAAATAATAATAAGGATTAGAATTATCAGCCGTTATTATTACTATTGTGAATGACAACAAGCGAAGAGTGTATAGATTTTTACTTAGTTAATGTGCTTTATATCGCTACTTACTATCAGGTGATATTGTTGTCGAGCGTTGATTTATGATAAGTTAAAAAAATAATATTTCTATTAAACATTTATTATGTTTATAATGGTAAATATTATCATAAGTGTAATTATTCAATATGTTCAATTTATCCATAATTCTTAATGAGATCATAGGAATACTGTGAATATAAAGACATAATTTATATTCTTATTAATATCATCAACTTGCTGGTGACAGTCTGAAGATCTTTATACCCCAATAAATCGATTTGTTCCCCTGAAAAAGGAAATACAGGTTGGTAGGTATAGGAGTTACATTACCTTATGTTTGAGTGTATCTAATATAAGCAAATGTTTCTATTTCAATTAAAAATAAAATAATTGTTTTTAGAAACGAAACAATAGAGTGTCATTAGTCTTTGTATAATTGGCTAGACGTACAATTTAACTACCTTACATTGTACTTGTTCACATTGGCAACTAACAAAAGAATGACAAACGGCTGAGCATACCATAACCCGTACATAAGCCATGAAATTCCGCGTAAACCGCACTACGTACAGACTGACACCTCTGTAGCACAATCGCGTCATCGCCAAGACGTACATACATATGTACATATTGCTTAATTTCTAAAGATTTTCCTTAGCGGTGTTCATGATAACTCTACCTTGGGAATTCCCTCGATAAAAGAACGGTTGTTAGTACGTTCTCAATGTTCACTTGGTGATATTTTGTAAAATCAAAACACAATTTAATTCTGGTTATAATTAAAATAACTCGGCTACCGATTTGAATGATAATAATTTATTCTGAATAAGTGTTCGTCTTCGCTTGCATGGAATTAATTTGTGTGATTTAAAGATGTGTATTTTGTTATTTTATCCTTACCTACAAGAGAATTACAGAACGTGATGCTAAAATCTTATTAAATTATTTTTTAGTAAGACTTTAGCACTTGAAAACTGATGTTTTCAATCAGAAAAAGTGCTCAAAAACATTGTCCAAGGAATTCGTTGTATCTGTTAAAGAAATAATTAGCCACAAAAGCAATGCCTTTAAATATGTGATATACATATACTATAAATATAATTAACACCACATTTACAATTTAGTTGATCCGCGTATCTCGAATACTAAAGATATTGTTTCTAACGATTACGGCTAACGTAATAGCAGTTTTATTTTTAGTTTGAATATTTTTGGCACACCATTCATTCCTCAAGACTCATCGTAAAGGCGAAATAGATGGGGCCTTTTTTTCTTTGTATTATACCTTATACATATTTACTGTCAACATTAAATCTGCTACCTGCCTCTGTATTTCTGTGAACTATTTTAAGTACAATCGGAAGGATCTTTGCCATCTGCGGTTACATTAAATGTTTTCGGAATCACACGGCATGTAAATCGTTTTATATTATTAACTATATATTTATAAAACAACCTTATTTAAGTAACGGAAATAGTAGTCGTAAATAAAAGAAGCATAAAGCAGTTTACAAAATGGTAAATTAAATTTACCATTAACCGCGCAAAATTGTAATTATGCCGGTTTTTAGGACTTTTCTTATGTTATGAGCATTACGTAAATTAATTGTTAATGTCGTGTTCTGAGTAGTTTTTCCCAAAAAAAATATGAATTTACCTAAATTAACTGCTTCGTCGAAGTATTTCCCTAACTGGTAATGTTTTTCCGTTACGTCACAGATGGTCGATTCTCACTTCAGTGATACCGGTGAATATCGATAGAATGCAAAATATATGTAGATTAATTTAAAAAATTATATGGGCCTTAATATGATAAAGATTATACAAATAATATTGTACATATAATAATATTTTTCTCCATTTAAAAATTTAAACTATTCTTTTAAATGGTGGTTAATTAAATTGTGGAAGATGAATCACTTTACTTCAACCGTTTTTGATACAACAATCAAAAGACGTATAATTATAATTTATGTACAAATTGTACTAATAATGTCCATAAGTCACTCTTCTTGTTTTACAAATTATGGTTTTCCATTTTATCATTTTATACTATGAACGTTTTAAATTTGACAACTTTCTGCACTCCCTGTACGTACTTGTTTTCTCTGAGATATAATGTAGATATACATACCAATAATAATATTGTAACGGGATGAATTTGTACATTTTGAAATTTATATATGATTAGACTTTGCTAGCAAAATAGATGTCTAAACATTAACGGTATAGAAGCAAGCGCGTGAAAAGTAGTTTTATGTAAAAGGGAGATTATTAATGTTTTAATAAGATTTAATGAGGCTTGATAAAGCTGAATAGTTATTCGAAGAACTTATATGTTATTAATATCAATTGTTACCTTGTGTAGAGATAATTTAAATTGCTCAATATGATTTGTGTACAATATGATAAAACAGTGTAATAGTATGAATCATGAAACCAGTAAGCGCCGGGTTTATCTTCAGATGTAGATATTATCAGTGCTATAAGATTATTTGTTTACACTATAACAAAACTGGCATCGATATTGAATATGTAATCATAAATATAAAAAACCAAGATTTAAAAGGATCTTTGATATAGGACGTAGTTTCTACATAAATTTAATTTATTCAATTATTCGTTGGTTTTGTTTATAAATATTAAAACTTGTCGAAAGTTTTAGATGCATAAATAAATCCTAAACTATATGCTTAACGAAAAACTTTTAAGTATATGGTTTAGGATACGCTGAATTGTCGGAATCGAATCATATTACTTTCAATGGAGTAATAAATGATTTCATTAATAGAAAATTTACTTGTTGTTGATTGTTTAAATTTTAATACTTTTTAAACTGAGAAAAATTAAACTAAAACAAAACATATTATTATATTAAATTTTTCTTCCTTTGAAATCAAGTATTTTTATCATTGTTTTGAATTACGACCAGAAGACCTAATTAGTTGTTCACGTATACAAGTGCCGCGTAAATTTTCCCATATCATACGAGTGTTAAGATGGTCTATTTGAGTTGGTCTAGTTATTTTGTTCCGCTTATAACATTTCTGCAATAGGCCCTCTATTTATTCAGTTGCGTTTAAATCTGTTGATTATATTCTGAATTATGGATGTTAACCGACTCACCTGCTCTCTCTTGGTTTGGACAAAACCAACTAAAAGGAACTTCTTCATGCGTATAATAAAGTTGTATGTTATGAAATATATGCTCATGTAATAGCTCTAGACAATTCTGAGCGAATGCTCTGTGGGGTGAACTAAAGAATTTTCTAACGCCTGCTGATATGATCTTGCCCGAAACATGAACAAACCATGTAGTCATACGTACGAGTAGCTATGATATGTTCTTCTTTGCATCGCGCTTTATTAATCTGCCACAAATGTAATCTACCAGTTTACTGAGACGGTGATGTGACTTTTCGTCAACAATATCATAGTACATGCAGTTAAGCATTAATATTCTCGTGCGAAATTTAGTGGACTAACATTGTGATTCTCTTTGAAAGAAATTTTTTCGCCAACTGTGGTGCAAAATCATAAGGCGATTGTTAATTTTTATAGATTTAAACTTAATAAGTTTCCACATACTGTTTCGTAAATGTGAAGCCATACATTGTCCAAGCGGCTCGTGAATCGCTACTAATACTTCGAGTAACTGAACAATTTGTACTCTTAATTGTTCTCAGTTACCTGCAAGCATATTTGTTATCGTGTCGTAATGATTTTAAATGTTGCAAAATGATTTTAATTTTCGAAATATATTTGGGCTTCATAACAAAATACGCGATCACACAAACTATGCTTGCGTCAATTTTGCTCTGTATCATACAAAAATCATTTTTGTCATTTTAATATAATTTTAAAATTCGCTAATTTAATCACTACAAATTATTTATTAAAAAAGACATCAATTTTTGTCAGTATGTAAAAGCTTACTATGAATGTTTTAAATTAGACGTATAGGAATGATAATAAAAACATAGACAATATGGTAAATCGTATTGAGTATTGGTAATATTAACTTTCAGATCATATAAACTGTCTGTAACCCTGCTAAAACCTTTGAGAAAAAAGTATGCCTGATCTGTAAGGGACACACTAAATTCCTTGTATTTATTTTATCTTATTGTTACATATTCCCCGTTCCTTTTCAATGCCTTCCATTATATCCTTTCCTTCTACCTGATAGGATTCAGCAGCCACGTCTGATGGGTTTCTTCATTGGATATTTCGGACAAAACAATAAATTGTTGATGTACGACAAGTTGGTAAAACTTCGTAATGAAGTTGCGTTAACCCGTTCTAAATTGCTCAACACTACTAATAAGAAGTGAGTGTTTTAATTAATACAGTTATTACATAGTATAAAATATTTTATTATATTCTTGAATAGAAAAGTAGGTTTTTATTGCAAATAATGTAGTTTATAAAAGAGATGTTTCAAAATAAATGGAGTTCCGGCCAGCTGTATGCACTGTGTATAAATAGGGAATCGCACGTTAAATATTTTTTATCTGTACGGCTGTGTTCGATTGTACAAAACATGAACTGAAACCAATTGTCACAGGGACAAAGTGTCAATGCCACAAATAATCGTTAAGTTGTTTACCAGATGTCATTTTAATCAGTGATGACGTATGTTTGTGTAAAGTATTTCAACTAATAGCGAAAGTCGAAAAGTGATTAATTGTGACGACTTGATTGTATGACAGCCCATAGTTCCATGTCAATGTTTAAACAAGTTAGAAGATTAAATTTATAGGCTTTTTTATAAGTTAGTGTGCTCAACGTCTTAGTCTTCATCACCACTAAGCATCAGGTGGGATTGTTGTCAAGCATTAACTTAATGTATGCAAAAAAAAAAAAATTATGAGACCGCGCATTGAATATCGATGAAGATGATTGTATTGAAGATGAATATGATTGTAGTTTAAGGTTGATGAAGCACGACATTATACATATAAAACAAAAATTATCACTAAATTTCACGAACAATTATGATATTCTGAGGCCGTGTACTATGGATCTGAGCCGTAATGAAACATCTCTTTAATACCGGAGAATATGTAGTTAGTGAGTGGTATTTGTTATTAAAAATTTTATAAACAAATAAAAACAAAAAAAAAATAAGTGTAGTTGTTTTGGTATCTACGAAACTTCATTTTTGCTCAGTAGTTTTGCACCATTTATATTTTTACGGAGCAGTATACGTGTTCTATTATTAGGGACATATTTGTTTAATGAACTCTAAACTTGTTCAAAATCTTAAATTAATTGCCATCCTCATGTAAATGGAACGAATCAATTTTTATATCCTAAATTTTGGTCAATAATGTAAGTTATCATATGCCTAGTTGTCTTAAAATTCGGTCGATTGTTCCGGAATGATGCCCGAATGTATGAACGACGACAATCGTTTTTAAAATTATGCCAAATATTTAAATTTTATATCTCTGCTTCACGTCAGTATCTGGAATGCGTCGTACGATAAAAAACAACTAGATTTTTTTTTCTGTTATTAATTCTTGTGTTTTCTACTTGCTTTGATACAAATATTATTATTATCATGGTTTAAACGTTCATTTTTACTTAAGGTTCAATATAAGAACTCAGATTGTAACGACTGTGGTTCAAGGAGGATTTGATCCTTCTTTGAACATTGAATGTAGGTCAATAACTGAACTGAAGTATGCGAGATATTGTTAAGTATTATGTAATAGAAAATAGTATTAGTAGTGAAGTATTGCATAGCGTTTAATAGAATGAATTGTGATGATATCGGCCATGGAGTTGGAAATTAATATGTATGACAGATGTAGGTTTTACCTTAAAATTTTTGTGATGACAAAGAAAATTCTTTGTGTAGTGCGATGCTGTGAATATGTAATTTGTTTATTATATTTTAGTATAGCAACTGTTGAGATGTTATGTTTTATATGTAGTTCACATTTACATTGTTCTCCATCTAGTTTTGACAAAGAGATTTTTTTCCCCTCAGGATTCAGCCTTCATAATTATTATGCCATTGTGTATCGATTGTATTTCTCGTATTTTATTTAAAACTAGCGGACATCGTTCGGGTTCAACAATTAATTATTATACATATTCACTTAATATACAGCCTATGTCCTATGTAATGATGTACCTTTCAAGTGGTAAAAGGATTATTCAAACAGGAGCCGTAGTTCTGGTCATTACCTTCCGCATATACACAAACTAACAAAATACGTATAAATAAGCATAGATGTTCAACCCGAATGAAGTCAGGGCGGGCCGCTAGTCATATATAAATAAATAATTATTAAAATAATAATCTCTTCATACAGAATAGCACAGCCATTGTTCCTGGGCAAGCTGGTCGAGTTCTACAGTCCAGATCACAGTACAGTTGAACGTTCAGACGCCTACCTGTATGCAAGTGGCGTTGTTCTGTGTTCGGCGCTCAATGTGTTCGTGGTGCATCCATACATGATGGCAATTCTACACATGGGCATGAAGTTCAGGGTCGCTTGCTGTTCGCTCATATATAGGAAGGTGAGTCTGTATTTTCTTTTTTATAACGCTGTATGATTTTTTTTACGTTGTTAACCGATATTCATATAGGTAGATTGCAATAATTTTAAATTTTGTGTTTCTCGGCGATCGGCGACCTCGATTATGAGGTCTGATCACCTTACTTGTCGAACGCAGGGTTCTGAGTTCGATTGCCTGCTGGAGTAAAAAAGATGTGACACTTATGAAAACGTTTTGCTCAATTTCGCCTGAATTGTTTGTGATGTGTTACCTTATATATGTTCTTACTGATCTCAACAGAGGGAATTCAAGTGTAGAGCTGTAGAGGTGTGAATGTGTGAATTTTTATTTATTTTAAATAATAAATCATCAGTACACTACTATTATTCATAAATAGGTTGTTTTACTTTCTTTACCTATAAGTTTGTATTTGGGTCAGGTTGCTGTATTATTGACTCTGCCGAGTGTGATGCGACCCCTCTTTGTCGTCGTTTACTGAATATTGTAACACTAATTTCTATTTATAAATACATTTAACTTCTTTTAACAATGCATTGTTACTATACATTGACGTATTTCAAACGTATAAAAATATATATCGATTATTAATACAAATACTATGCAATAGGTAAACTTACGGAATATCGATATATTTTCTTGAGCATCAATATTATGAACTACGGCCGCTCGTCTGAAAATCGTCGAGCCAACCCGACAAACTGTCCTGTTTTAATTTATTCGGTGATATCGTATAGAATCTATCTTTAACAAACAATTCACATAAAATTTTTAAGCCCGTCGGATTAAATCAGAAAGACTACCCGCCTTACATTATTATATGAAGTGAGATATTTCTTCGTCTTCTATTTAAACAGTACACGATGGTATACAGTGGTACTTATCTATTATCTTTGATTATGTTTGTCTTGTTTCATTGCGCTTTATTCATTCTTAGAATTTACAATTTTCCTATATGCTTAAGATATAGAAGGGTAGAAAAAGAGTAAAAAGCTGTAAAAAATGGGTGCGTGTACACGTACAAGAAGTTATTTTTTTTAGATTATATACACGTTTCAAAATTCATTAAATCGAAGCTTAAAAGAAAATTCTACGCTACTCTCATTCTCTTCCACTCTCCAGTCATTACATTACTATTGTCTTTGTCATTTAGGTAAACTTATTAATTTAGTTTCAATTTATACTGTGCAGGTTATTTTACGTTTTTTGCGTAAGCTTTGCCGATTGTAACGAGATGTGCGATAAGGAACCTTCTTTAAATTCTTTTCCTACTCTACTTTACTCCGTTCACTCCATTCTAGTCCACTCCGCTCTACTCTACTCTAATCTAACCACATATCTACTTTCTACACATGAAATAAATATATACCTACTTAACATAATGTAACGTGAGTATAATACAGTCTTTCTCTCATAACGTGTGTAAATAATTCACTTCAATAAGAAATGACTGAAGTCGCAATGAATAATATTCATATCTTGTATGAATCAAAGGTGATGATGGTGATGAATGAAATTAGTAAATTGAATGGGGTTCGCGAAGATTTTAAGGTTTTACATAAGTAAGACAATACTGAGCCCGATATATATTTTTTTATTTGTTAATTCGGAAAAGATAAGATAACGTTATTGATATTCAAAATCTTTTTCCTCGAACATAATTATGTATTGCATCTCTCCTACTTTGCAATAAGGTCTTAGATTTTTTTTTAGATAAGGTAAAATTACATTTATTTCAGACCAATGCGTATGGCCTGTACACGAGAGTCGTTAAAGTTACATTTTAACTGTAAAGGGTACTCACGATTTAATTGATATAGATAAGAACATAATTAAAGAAACATGTTCTCATGTGTTATATGTATAATTATGGTGGCATGTAAAAATTAATAATCGGTTTCAAAACGTTCGCAAAAAATAAGACAGATTTGATAACAATATTATTTTAATGGAAAATTTCACGGCTTACACTTACTGGAGGTCCGCAAGGCAAAATAATGGAAACCTACACCTTACACAGTACCTCGAGGGTCTTGTGGAAATATGTGATGACAAAGAACCGAATTACTCATTCGTTCACTGATCACTTCCACTGTCGATTGATATAAGTAATTTTTCAGTTTATACCGTTTCATCAGAGTTATTTGAAATTAATATTTGTGATTAACGTAAAACTTAGTGGCCGCCGGGCTTCGTGGACACAGTCGCGGGCAAATGTAGTTAATAATAATGATGCACTAATATACCTACATTTAAACGTATGTTCATGAATATAGGAGCGTGTGTTCGTAAATACAAACACACATAAAACAAATATAAGTCCACTGCATTACATAATTGCCATCGTTGTTACCCATTATTGTTGAGCTGCTGGGCATGAACCTACTCTCACAATGTAAGGTTAAGGCCATAGTCCGCCACGCTGGCAAAGTTCGGGTTGGCAGATTTCATACATCTCTGAGTACATTGTGGAGAACTCTCAGGCATGCATGTTCCTCACGATGTTTTTTCCTTCGCCGAAACAACGGATAATTACTTTGAAAAGTTAGAAAAATAATATAATAATAATTTGAAAATTTTGACTTGCAGGAGATTGACGCTCAAATGCATAGGTTATTAGCTATTACTGCTATACTGTACAAGTGACAAAGAAGAGTGCCGTTCGAAGTATTTAACTTTTTAGGCTTAGCTCTCATTAGCCAAGTGCTTGATATTGGTCCTTATCTTACGTTATAATACGATAAGGAACGTCGGGTCCACTTAAAGCTTATTTAGTATTTAGTAAGTTCAAATAATACTGCGTTATTAGCCTATAACAATCCCAATATTACTTGTAAAAATTCACATGGGATATATGTAATAATAATTTCATGAAATGATAATGCAGTAAATAATAAGTAGGAAGTATTTCCTTGTTTATACAGTGACGCGGCTTGTTCCGCACCGAACACGATCTGTGTGGAGTTGTCTGCGTCACCAATTTTAAATTTAACTAACCTAACATAGAAAGAGATTTTTACTTTATTGAACACATATAAGCTAAGTTAACAAACTAAATACGTAAACAACGGCAATAGTTTAAAACGCGACAAACAACTTAGTTGAAAATCTTCCAACGAAATCACATTTCGCACCTTTAGAATTAAAGTGACTTAACTCAAAATTCCTGAAATTCCAGATTTTATTATAAATTTATTTAAAAAAACCTACTCTCAAACCCCATGGTGAAAAAGAGCCCGAACTATGAGTGAGAAAGGGAAAAAGGGAAAACCTCATACATCAGTCTCTTTAAATTCACTCAAGACCATACATTTTTGAAAACTTTCTTCGTCATATCCCATAAATTGCAATTTTTGAGTTAAGTCACTTTAATTCTAAAGGTGCGATTTTATTCGCTTTATTAACTAATGACGGGCGCACTGCGATGTACAGATGTGTCCTCAGAATTGCTGCTCTAGTGAGGATGACATACACGTTGTGGCTAATTAGCGTATAACAATTTCTCAAGATGTCTGCCTGACACAACATAACGATTTCTATCTAACGATAACGTTTGAGATCGAGGGTTAAAGTTAAAGTACGTTTCGAAACAGTAGCGTCTCGAAACTACCGCGAGCGGATATACATATGTACATATATCCAACTCGCAACCACACCAACTTTCATGGATTCTCTTACTGCGATCGTAGTTGTATGAATACATTATGGTAAATTACGTCATAAAGTAGCCATTAACTAAACTTGAGTTCTATTGTGTCCGTCGTGCATTTCATTAAACGTTACATTCAATTTTTGTAATTTCTTTTTATTTTCCAAGGTAGTTATTAGCAACGGTATTAGGCGAAGATTGTATATTTTATGCATAACAAGTAGATGTTGATAATTATTTGAACGCACGTTCGGAGCCAACACGTAATGACTGAATGCTCGCTAAATACAGGAAACAGACACGTAATGGGTTTTTAAATTATACTAACTTTGTTGTCACACGCGATTCGATATTTTTTTTAATGTTAAAAGCCAACAAACGAGCAGACGAGCCACCTGATGGTAAATGGCCACCATCGCCCATGGAAATCAACAAGATCAAAGGTATCACTGATGCGTTGTCGGCTAGGAAATGAGGAGAGGGTAAGAAAGAATGTACTAGCTCTCAAGCCCCCAGCCGGAACACGACGAGTCGTTTGGCGGCTGACTCGAGCAGGAGGGTGGTAGCGAGCCAGGCAGGCTTCACGGAAAGATAAGAATACCACTATTAATATCAATAACTTAATAATAAATACTGATAATATAATTCTTACCCGAAGCTCTACCACCAAGCAGGCTGGTTTCTGTCGCCTCTTACGACACCCTTTTCTACCAGCATGGGATTGGGGGAAGTATTCTAGGCCGCCCCAATACGGAACAAAATGAATAAAACAAGAAAAAACGAGAAGTCAATTTAATATTTTCAACAAAACAAAATATTCATTACAAAGTCAAACTTTAGGTACGAAAGTCACAAACATTTCTTCTTAAACTTTCTGTAACCATTCGTCTTCTTTATCGTAGCATTCTTGACAGACTGGTCGTGCTTATCATGTGACATTTTCTAGGACCGATGTAAAGGTACCGATATCTAGCCAGTTGCACCTATCAGCGGGCATTCTGTTGCATTTATGTAGGGGACCGCCAACTGCAGCTTTAACTTGGTTGGTCCACCGTATGGACGATCTGCCGCGTACTATATTATAATCTTTAATATTATTTTATTACAAATACTCAATCAAATTGGATGCACAAATATATTGAAAATAATACTTTTATCAGTTATGTTATTCGAGGTGATATAAGAACCTCTAGGGATACGTAGGAAATCGCAAAAAAATATTGATTATAAGCGACCCGCTCCGGTTCCACACGGGTGTAATTTACTGAGGATACAAAATCTGAAGTGGGGTTTATACAATTTGTCTTTGCTTCATTTAGCAGTAAATCATACTACAACTCAAGATTTTGCATTATTTACAACTTTGAAATCTCTTTACCTGCATCGTCGTAGTGTTATTACTTAAGTACTGGGTACTTATTTGTTACTAAGTAGGTAAAGGTATCCCAGGTGGGTTTTGCGGTTCACTCTATCTGGTTTCCTGAATATTATCTTACAAAACAAGATAAATTAACACGTGCGGAGGGTTTAAGGGAATTTGTTGCTTATTACCAGAATAGTAGTTTTAACAAAACAAAATCATTGTAGGAAGTAATTAGTAGACAGTTATAACCCTAGGATGTAAAACAATACTGGTAAATAAAGATGGTGAAGTTTCCATTTAATTTAGATTACATCTTAAACATGGAAATGGAATGGAAAACAAAAATAATTTTCGTGATTGGTGGCTTTCGGGTAAATTGTATATACGAGGTGTACAATGTTCTTTTGATTCTTTAATCTTGACACATACTTTTATGAATGATAATTAAAAAAAAATATTATTCTGTTTTCAATATTGTGTAGTGTATACGCGATTACAAATAAAACGATATCGTGTACTTGTTAATATTTTATCCGGTGCTATAATCATCTATATTCTATTGCATCATAAGATCGCCATGTAACGTTAATATCGTCTTGTTAACCTGTTTGTTTTGTATATTCTGTTAGCACATACCAGCAACTGTTACTACTCTACTTATACAGCGTGCTATGTAATACATAAACACATTTTTCTCATACTTCAATGTACTCAGACGAGTGCCCACACGCAACACTGTCAATTTGTGTCATTAATGTGCACACGCAACCAAGAATCATTTAAAACAAATATATACACATATAAATTACAATAATGGATTTTCTAAGTCTAACGTATAAATTGGCCGTATTGGGGCAGCCTAGAATACTCCCCGCAATCCCATGCTGGCAGAACAGGGTGTCGTAAGAGGCGACAAAAGCCGGTCTGCTTGATGGTAGGGTTTCGCGTATAGATTATTTTATCAGTATTATTATGAAGTCATTAATATTATTATCTTTCCGTGAAGCCTGCCTGGCTAGTTACCACCCTCCTGCTTGAGTCAGTCGCCACATGACTCGTGTTCCGGCTGGGGCTTGAGAGCCAGTACTTTCTGTTTTCTCATTTCCTGGCCGACAATGCATAAGTGATACATTTGGTCTTTCTGATGTCCATGGGCGATGGTAACCACTTACCATTAGGTGGCTCGTCTGCTTGTTTATCGGCTATTAACATAAAAAAAAAAATTTAATATAATATACTTGTAATAAAATCGAGATCTTTTACCTAGACAATCTATGTAGTTTGTGTCAGACGAGACGTTGCTAAAATTTAAAAACGCCATAATTCATGGGGACACAGGTGCCATCGTCCAGTCATTTATGTTGTTCCCATCTATTTTGAAGTTACTGAATGACGTCATCGCCCAAAAAAGAACAGTCAAAAAT
Organism: Megathymus violae; assembly: GCA_003671415.1. NCBI lineage: Eukaryota > Metazoa > Arthropoda > Insecta > Lepidoptera > Hesperiidae > Megathymus > Megathymus violae. The sequence goes on along the minus strand of PDGT01000023.1, from coordinate 4,118,122 downwards.
TTGACGTGATTCTGTGGGATCTACATATGTCCTAATTTTTGCTATATTAAGATGATGTTCGCAGTCGCTGCGGCTATCCAAAACGGCATTGGGTGAGACGACGATAGGGCAGGTGGTCAATCTGCTGTCGAACGATGTGAATCGTTTCGACGTCGCCATCATATTCGTGCACTACCTGTGGATCGGACCGGTCGCTACTGTCATCATCACATACTTCATGTGGCTGGAGATCAGCTGGGCTGCCATTGTCGGTGTCGCGTTCATGCTTGCCTTCATTCCACTGCAGGGTGAGTTTGATTACATAAACTAATTAAGCTGGGGATTATTATTCAGCAGTATATGTATATTAAAACAAGTAATATAAAAAAATTAGGTTAATAAATCCTATTCAGGTCAACAATTTCTTTTTACTTAAGTTACTTTTTATTATTTTATTTATTTTATTAAATAAGAACTAAAATTAATTAATTTAATTTAATTAATGTATTAATATTTAAAACAAAAACGTTATTACCATCACGTGTCAGGTATTGTGTTATTTTTACCAATAAAGAGATTGATTGGTTGGTTATTAAAACTGACCTTAACTCCAACGATTTTCTACAAATGTCCATGGTTACAATTTCGGACTTGTGACCAGCACTGGTTGTGTGGTTGGTAAAATAAGTGTATATAACTATCTATACTACTATATAAATCTGTAGTGCCTCTCTGTCTGGACATTCCATTATTTTGTCAAATGCCATGATAAATGTTGGTTTCATGACTCACTGACATACATTTGCCCATTTTAAAAATGTTTGTCTGTCTGTCCGTATGTCCTATCAAAACTCGAGAACGCCTTGACCGATCTTAATGAAAATTGGTATGTAGTGAGAACACGTGATTGCGCAGATGATAGACTATGATGATAGACTACGAAAAATCATAAAATTTTGAAATAATCCAATATACTTAAGTAAATGTTCAACCCGAACGAATTCTGAGGGGGCCGTTAGTGTAACATGATAGTATTATACTGAAGAGGATTCCACGAAATGTACCACGTACTGCTTATTTATTGTCCCAATGTTTTGGCATCGGCGCAATTTCTTTCAATTCCGTTCGTGTACAACTAGACATATAAAGCTAAGTTTACTAGTTTTATGATTGTTTTGCAATATAAAATATTTTTTAATATCCCTTTTATCGGCGGCTCCCTCTTAAAAGAAAGTTCACCAGTAGCTGTAACTGAATTTTTTTCATGTCAATAAACAAAGATATATGTAGAAAGGTATATGTAGACGTACCATTTCTATAAATGTCTTCGTCTATGTCAATCTATACTAGGTATAGTAGCGTATCGATCTTAGGTAAGCCTAAGATCGGTACGCGTAAGTAGTTTCCCATTACTTCCCAGAACTCGATCCTTGTTTGCGACACTATCGAGTTGTGTAATAATATAGTATGTATTTTTTTTCAAAATCAACGGATTCGATTGCTGGCTAGGAATATTGTTTTTTTTTAAATCAAATGATGCAGTTTTAGTTGTCATCTAAATCGGACCCGTGACTTGTTTGAGTACTTTTCGCTATTCCTCACAGTTTCGGATTTTCCATCCTCGCCCACTTGAAAACCTCATTCTGTATATCATGTGTGAATATGTGTATCATTAATTATTGATCATACCCATACTACAGTGTACTGTAATATACACAAAGACTACATGGCTGAATTGTCGGTCAGTGATACGAGAGGCGTATATTTAAGGATGTTTAATTAGAACAATTACTACGAACCATTCCTTCGTCTATGTCAATTAGTTATATTGATATTGAATGCCTACCATGTGAACATAGCGCACAATTCCATTAGAGCTTTAATCAATAATAACTTCATATTGTTGAGCTATTTGTTAGTTAACGAACCTGGGAATACGTTAGATTCACATTAAGCTGGAGATTTTGGGAAATGTCGTCCTGTTGTTGTGGTTGTAAAGATTAAGTTATGTTTAATGTTTTAATTCGTTTAATGTTTTCTTCCGTTTTGCCCGTATGTATCTTTGGTGATTCAACAATGTTATCTAACGACAATTGATCATATTAAACGTGTGGTCCTTTAATGAAAGAATCGACCATTTTATGAAATTATTTATAATCAGACCACTCATATATATATAAAGTTATAATATATAGTTAGGATTCTGTGAGTTTATGTATATGCGGAAAGTAATCTCCAGAACTATGGTAAGCCGGAGCGGGCCTGTGGTACATATATAAAAAGATATAGAAGTAGTCTAGGCCAACTTCTCAAATTTCCTTTTCTAAATTACAATTTTTTCAATACTATGATATCGGTATGGAGTTTTATAGTGAACTAAAATGACCTTTAATTCAAATTTTACATTTGAATAAATATTGAAATAATGGCTTTATCTAGATCATTAAATAAACGTTTGTATGCTGTTATTGCGACTTTTATATTTTACGGGTAAACGATGTCTATGTTTAGTACTACACTGTATGGGCAATAATCACATAAATGTGAGTACCCGTTGCACATAAAGAAAAATCAAGTGAAGTCTTTTTTTTGTATTTTACTATTACATAAGATTAATGAGATAAAAAATCTTGTAATGTATGAACGTAACGTGTAACGTCATGAAGGATTCTTGGAAATTTTCATTTTTTTTTTTTGGTCTTTTGGCTGTCATTGTGCAAATACGATGATAGTCACATTCCTAGTATAATCATGAAACCATTTTCAAACGACTTCAAAAAGAAGGAGGTTCTCAATTCCTTTGTATTTTTGTTATATTTGTTACCTCACAATTCCGTCATTTATCAACCGATTTGGAATATTTCTTTTTTGTTTGATAGCATATACTTCCCGTTGGGTCCCACTTCAATTTGAAGAAAAATATTCCAATTGTAAGCGTGACAATTAGGAGATGAAGTTTTTCATCATCAGGGAATGGGCTCAAATTTTATTCATAAATTCAATGGGAAGTCGAAGTCGGTTTTATTTTTGGTTAAAATATTTGTTATTTCACAGTTCGTTGCGTAATTTTCTGAATAAGTAAAACCAGTTTTTTTTTATTGAAAATATTTGGATACTTCAAAGATCGTGACACTTAGTCCACGGTAAGTAGTTATATATTTGTTTTTTACCTGTAACTATAACATGTCATGATGTCATGACATGATTTGATTGAATGCCGCAGTGCATCGTCCTAATTTTAAATAAACAAGATAACGGGATTTCAACCGTCCTCTGTTCTCTCAATGTTCACTTGAACTTGCTTTAACCTTTGTATTACACCACATTTCATAATAATTATTATCTGCACTAATGCACCAAAAGTACTTAAATATCTATTATTTTACTGATGTACCAACGTTGACGTATGTCAATGATTATAGTTATAGATTTTTTTGCCGTTTTGACCGTTCGTACGGACATGTGAAATGGGTGTCTTGCAATTACATGATGTCGGGATGAAAGTATTGCTAGATTATGACCTGTAATGTAAGATTCAAATATGCCAAGAGTTATCTTTGAACATGGTTTGAAGTGTTATATGTATTCAAGCAGACAGGCAGATAGATAAGAATATCAAGAAAATATATGTCTAGGCCTCTATGTCGATAACAAAGTATAGCGACATTTAAATTGGCTACCAAAAAAATATCGATGCACAGATTCCGGTCCGCGACGATTTAGTGATTAGTTTTGAATATTGTATTGTCTCGAAGGTTAGTATTAATTTATCTGGTAATCGTCACACAGCGTATCTGGGAAAGCGCACATCGGTGTTGCGTCTCAAGACTGCGATACGGACGGACGAGCGCGTGCGGCTCATGAATGAAATCCTATCCGGCATACAGGTGATCAAGATGTATACGTGGGAGAAACCGTTCGCGGACCTTGTCGATAAGGCGAGGAAGTGAGTACATCACCATACAATACTTAGACAAACGCTAATTGGTCGGTGAAAACCGTAAATGTTGAGTTATAGTAATAAACGGGAAATCTATAAGCACTTATGTGGTTTGTGTGAATAAGAATTTTAACCCGTAAGAGATATGAGGATTATTAAGCTAGACGTAACGTGACGTAACGTAAAGTGCGCGATAGAATGAATAGTTTCATAGAACATCTAGTGTAATGCGGCCAGTATTCTTATGTATGCTATAGTGATCCGTTTTAGGATATCAGTTTCCCCTCGTCTTTGAACCAGGCTTACTGGAATGTAATCAACCATTGCTCCAGTGTTCATTGGCCAAAGGGTTCGTGATGAATGGCCATTTCCAAGCGTCAGAAAGTAGTATGGCGCCGAAGGCAAGGCAAAGCTTAATGATTGCTGTCCGTCTATAACAGCAGCAACTAGCGGTTACCCATCCATCCGTTAACTGCCCCTAAATTTCCTTAATTCGGTTGTCAACACTTCATCATTGCATTATACAAAATTTTTACTCTAGTAACAATTTTTTTTTCATCAGGCACGAAATAAAGCAAATCCGAGCGACTTCGTACATCCGAGGAGTACTCACGTCTTTCATAATGTTTACGACGCGTATCTGCTTGTTCTTCTCCATCCTGGCTTTCGTATTGGAGAATAACGTCATAAATGCAAAACAAGTGTTCGTTGTTACTAGCTTTTATAACATACTGCGACAAACTATGACCGTCTTTTTCCCGCAGGGTGAGTTTTATGAACGATTCATTTACATGTTTCTTAGTATTTATTACTTAGTTACTAAACTCACAAAAAATTATTCATTACTTAAATTTAAATAAAATTCTTTGTCGTATTTCACGAACATAGGTTTTAAATATATTTAGGTCAAAATTATTTGTGAGTTACAAATAAATAGATGTACGGGTTTATGAGTAAGTATTCTTAGGTTCTCCGTTTAGTTATAATATATATCGTATCCGTTTGGGGAAAGTAAAAAAGGCCACGAGCTGCTTAATAAGTATTCACTGACGTGAATATATTGTCGTCGGTAACATATACCAATCATTCATAGACCTCCGATTTTTTTCTGTGACATGAACTCCTTGAAAGTCTAACCCACGCTGTGAGGATCAATATAAAAATATTTGGTATCACTGTTATATTATTATAATGCTTAGACATGTTCTCCTCCTATAAAGGAAAATAGCACTTACATATATTAAACTGTATACCAATTGCAAGTCTGACAGTAATTACCCTTTCAGCGGTAGAATAGCTACTCCACTACTACCATTACGGATAGATAGTAAAAATTAATATATAAATGATGACGGATACTTAGTATTGGCGGTAAAATTTGTTTCCTTAATAGTTCATAGCGGTACTAATATTGAAAAGGTTTGGAACAAATATTACAAGTGATTAATTAACTTTATTATTAATATTAATTAATAAGGTTTTTATTATATATTTTTATCAAGGTATTGCGCAAGTAGCCGAAGCGACAATATCAATCAAGAGATTACAAAACTTTATGCTCTACGAAGACACCAGCAAGCCGGTGCCCGGCCTCGCGGACATACAGACATCGAAACCGCCGAAAGATAAAAAAATAGAGCCGAAGGAGTGCGCGATATCAACTAAAGGAGAGTTCCAGCCTACTAATAAGAAATCTGACGACGCTTCAGAACAGAGACTGCTCAAGAAAGAAGAGGAAGCCAAAGGGAATGGTAAGTCGTCATATTTATACACGGCTACTTAAGATACCTAAATGTATTAATTACTTATTTGTTGTTGTATACTTTATCGTAAAACATGAATTTTATAATCGACTTGAAAATGAGACGTTAGTAGATAATTTTATTTTGGACTATGGTCCGATTTTAATAGCTCTTTTTTTTAAATAAGACATAGGTTAGACATTGAATAGATTCACATAAAGTTGAATAGAAATCTACGTAAACAGTCGAAATTAGGGTTTTAAAAATTATGGTAATTCGCCTCCGCTACCGATTCTAATGAAATTTGCTACTTTGTAAATGTAAGTGGATTTAAGACTACTGGTATGATAATGGAATTTTAAAGATGATCTAAAAATTGGGATGGGAGGTGGACGCAGCATTTTGGCAACATCTACGAGTTGGTAAGAACAAGTTTGGACTTGATGCTTTAAAATACTACAAGACGTTCAATATATTAATCAGTCTAGTTATGAATCCCGAAGGTAGACAACGCCCCTTCGCAAATGGTTGTAAGTAGATCTGTGGAGTTTATGCCAAAATTACTTTTAAATTATTTTTAATCAGTATCTTTTTCTCATGTTGATGAACGTCTCATGATTGAGACGGAAGTTCATACAGCATCTTAGCAACAATTCTTATATATGTCGAATTTAGACACATTCCACTTGGTTTAATATAGGTAATTTTGTTTGTATCAATAAATTGATTGTTTTTCTTTATTGATGTCACAGAAAAATCGTAAATAAATGTTTTTGAATCGTAGTTTAGTTTTAAAATTAATTTATTAATTCTGAAACTTTGGCGTATAATATGTAATTGATATTGTGCCGTTATTATTAAGGATTTTGCCCTAATCTTCACGTACTGATCCGAAGTAAGATTTAAAGCAGTATTGGGCCATGTTTTGCAACAAATCAATTTTGTTTTAATTGGAGTAAGCATCGAAAAGTCTTAACACTAATTGAGTCTTAGTGTTAAGAAGACAATGCACCAGTTAAATAATATTAGGTCCACAGATATTGTAAACGTTACGCGTGTAATTAAATAATGTTATTTTTGCATGGGAAATATTAGTTTGGTACGGTCAGAAGTGGTCGCAGCCAATTAATTAAAGAGAGGGGGTCATATTATTAAACATAACACGAGTAAATTTTGTTTTATTGGACTTGGGAGTTAACGATTTATAAATCGTCCAATTTTGTAAGGTTTGACAATTTGAAGTGTAACATTTTGGAGGGGTGGGGGGTCATGACCCCTATGAACCCCTGCTCTCCTCTCGGACCGCACCTCGGTACGGAATATTGGCCTAGCCCACAGAGTAATATCCCTATATTTTTAAAGGGAACGCCAACTTGGCACCGTTGGAGTCAGGTGAGGAAGACGTGGAAGAGTTGGCGACACGTGTGGAGGAGGATGCCCGGGGGGTGCGTCTGAAGCACGCCACAGCGAAGTGGGTGCCCGAACACGTGGAGAACACTCTCACCGACCTATCTCTCACCATCAAACCTGGAAAGTAAGTGAACTGGAAAGTAATTCGAAAATGGTTCATATTTGGATAAGGGTCATTTGAGGTAATTTGGTTGCAAATGACCTACCTCCCCTTCATCCCCCTAACGGATTGCCACCATATTTCCAGTGACCCTGTATACTGCCTAGAAACAGTGTTATACTTTGTTAGCAATGACTTAATATGAAAACTTGAAAATGTATTGGGATGTCGTAAGTGATAAATCAATATAAATTTATTGCGGGGAGCCGTTGAATTCTGACGGTCCAGGACGAGTCGGAGTGACGCCAATTACGGGAGGCCTATGTCCAGCATTGCACTGCAAAATGTTGATACATAGATTCATTATCTAGGCTCCGTAGTGATAAGATATCCCTTTCGTTTACATGTATCAGCGATAGTAGATTTTGATTGAACGCCAGTGACGCGATCTCGCTTCGCTTCTGTGAACAGACTCCGTTCTAGTGATACTGGTTTTTTTTCCTCGCTTTATTGTTTTTGTTTTATTTTCTCTATGAGGCTTTTTTAGTAAAGGCTCAGGCATGATATCCAGTTAAATTACTAAAGACAATTAAACAACCTTTGATGCATAAGAAATAGTAGGTGTATAAGGTACAAAGAACGATGCAATAAACTTAAGACCCACAATTTTTTACTGTAAAATAAGCGATGCGTTATTTATTCAAATAATTATTATTACTTAACATCGTGATGTAGTAACAGTGAAGTAACAACTGTCTAGTCATTGTTATGTCACCGGTATTTACGTCATCTACAAAACACAATAGTCGTATATTTTCCTATCGTTTTACCATAGATTTGCTTAAACGAAGATAAATTAATCTGATTCCGGTGGGTATACGTAATATGTAGGTAGTAATGTGTAGGTATATGTATGTGTACGCACTAGAATTTTCTCGTTTGTTTTAATGTATCCTTTGTGGGTCTACTACAAATAATTTCTAAATGAAATAGTAGTACCCGTGAACATAGTCACCTTTTGTAATCTTTCCTGTCATGTGTTCATTAATAGTTAAATAAAAAAGGAGACTTGAGTTCAGCAACTAATAATAGTGAGTTGGTATACGTACATCACACTACATATTCGTACTTCGTGCGGTATACGACGGTAAAGTTGTGTGCGCAGGTTGATAGCGGTGATCGGGCCGGTGGGCGCGGGCAAGTCGTCGCTGCTGCACGTGTTGCTGCGCGAGCTGCCGCTGCAGGCGGGCACCGTGCACGTCGGTGGGACAGTATCGTACGCGAGCCAGGAGCCATGGCTGTTTGCAGGTACTGTAACATTTGAAACATGTACATGGTGCAATATATAACAAGCTGGCGGAGTCATAGGCACACACACACACGCATACGTATATATTTTCGTATATGCATATAATTTTATAAATATTCGTTTTTGCATACCATCGTGTTATTCTTTAGAGAAATACGAAAATATGAGAGAAACGTTAATGACTTCCGGTGTCTATTTCCCTACCGTCAAATCGACAACACAAGAGTACTACACAAATTTTAATTTTCTACAGCCGTTATTAACTGCATAATTTATTTTGTATAATAAATTCTAGATTCAGAGTTTATTTGATTTAAAACGAATTAATGAATTCAAATGAGCGTTCATTTAGAATTCTGTCTACAAAACTGCCTATAAATCGTAACCGTTCAAGCAGATTAAAAAAAATTGCAATAAGCTGAATTTGAGAAAGAAATGCAAGAAGAACGTTTTGAGCAAGGTACAATCTCTTTAACAGATCATAATAAACATCTGGAGGAAATTTATGTAATTGTATAGTTGATAGGAATTTTTGTCTAAATTTTAATTATAATAAAAGCACTACATTTTGTAAATTTATTTAGACATTTAATATACAAATAATGATGTCATACGAAAAGTCGTAACTTTAACTTAAAACACATTAAATTAAAATTAAAAACAGTGAAGCGCTTCAAAAGCGTTGCTACTTTTACTAGAGATATTACTTACTAGAGAGATTTTTCATCATTATATTTAAAACCGTTTTTTTTTTGTTGTTTATTATATAAATAATATTTATCTACTCCCATGCTTTAAATCCACTATAAAAGATTCTGAAACAGTTAGCTTACTGCAAACATTAAAACACCCAATGACATAATAACCATTATATCATTCAAACGGATGATATATTGTTGTATTGAATTTCATAATAACACTCCTTTGTTTATTTTTGATCCCTTCTGTGCAAAGGGTTTACTCAACAGACAGCCACATTCTTACTGCTCGATGTGTGGTATCTGTATGAATTTTAAAAAAAGAACATCTGTATGAATTAAAAAAAACAACATTGTCATTTACGTGCGTTTCACTACCAGAACGCCGTGCGCCGTAAAAAAAGTAGGTTATTTGAATCCCCGCCATTTTCCTTCGATATTTTTATTGTTTTGTTTACAAAAAAATGAGCAAAAATGTTACCAAAATGTGTTAACTATACAAAATGTTAATTATTACTACAATAAATAATACTTTCATTAATACTTAGTTTATTTGTATATACTCAGTAATGGATGATATTAGGTTACTAAGACTAGCTGTTTTAATGTTATCTGTAAACTAACTGTTTCAGAATCTTTTATAGAGGATTTAAAGCATGGGAGTAGATAAAGTCTTGTATGCAACTGTTGATAATTAGGTATTAAAACACTCATGTGATACTATTATCACACTCGGCTTCGCCTCGTGTTGTAAACACGCATTCGTGTTTTAATACCCCTTATTATACAACAGTTGCATAAATAATATGGTAATATGGTATATTACCACTAATGAACTTTAATTGTACTCAGGGAGCGTACGTCAGAACATTCTGTTCGGTCAGCAAATGGACCGTCCGCGGTACAATGCCGTCGTGCGACGCTGCGCTCTCGACAGGGACTTTGCGTTGTTCCCACACGGGGATAAGACAGTTGTCGGCGAGAGAGGAGTCAGTCTGAGTGGAGGTACAAAACATTTATTTTAAAATATTTTTTTTGTATGTATAAACTTATGTGCATTGTTTTACAACTGGAGTACAAGTTAAGTAAACACCTAAGGTTACAATACAATAAAAATCGTCTTCATTGTATACCGATAAAGAATACAGAAACATTAAAATACAAATCTGCAAGGTACAACAGATTTTTTCCAGACAATCTATGTAAATATTGATCTACAAACAAGCTGCAGATAAGGGTAAGGTGTACAAATAACGATAACAAAAATAGTCTACAAATTGTAAAAATGAGTGTCTGTTGAGACACTAAGGTGGCTTTCACATTGTAATGACTTGTCTGTATTTGTTTTCCAATTATACTGTGAAAGATAAATCAAGATAATCCGATTTCCAACTAATATGGACGTATCTTTGACGTAAAACTAAAACTTCCACGTGTTGTCATCGACATTATGGTGGTTTTACGCGTTCGCCGTTTTTACAACCATATCGTTTTGACCGTATCGTAGTTTTAGACTGCTTACATGTAATAAATTTGGAACAAATTAGACCAATTGCTGATCTGGGTAATTTTTGATTGAAAGTAACTGCTAAGTATGTGCGCTTCGCACTTTGAGTTCTGTCTATGCTCTGGCTGTTAAATAAAGTTTAACCTTATGAGAGATAAACGGAAATTTTAGTTTCAATGCTAATAATTTCAATTAAATGCTTTAATTAAATGCTTCAATAATTTTAGATTGTTACATGTGCATTGAAGCAGCGTGGTAGATACACCTCCTTAATTACGGGAGAGACCCCGTGCACTTAAGCAAGTAGCTAGTGTGTTGAAGACAATTAAACACTTTTTACATATGTAGGTCAACGGGCGCGTATATCCCTCGCGCGTGCGGTGTACAAGCGTGCGGATATCTATCTACTGGACGACCCGCTGTCGGCGGTGGACGCGCACGTTGGCCGCCATTTGTTTGAGTCGTGCGTTGTAGGCTACCTGCGGAACACCACGCGCGTACTGGTCACGCACCAGCTCCAGTTCCTCAGGGACGTGGATCAGGTAAAGTAACCCTTACAGGTAATTACTTTGCATAGGAAACAGGAAATTTCTCGAAGATATCTTGTGTCGAGAGCGACCGAATTATGTTATATCTCTTTGGTTTAGAAGGATTATAGATATTATTGTCATATACAATTTGTTGTCTTTTGATAAGAAATGATAATGAGCAGTGAAAAGGTAAGAGATCGTTCGTGTCTGCGTGTTCGTGTCTATTTTTACGGATCTCTTGACGGAAGATTAGGTAATCCGAATTTAGTGGAACTTTCGTCAATCAAAAAATCGACAATCATATCGCTCATCGACATGTCCATTGTTATAACACGGCTATTCTAAAATTATTAGGAATGAGATTGTATATAACTAAATTTATTTCCATACGAATTATCTAAATATTATTATTTCTCGCAGATAATAATATTGAAGAATGGCACGATAGCCGCGGCCGGTAACTTCGACACGCTGAGCGCTTCCGGGCTGGACTTCGCGACGCTGCTGGCGAGGAACGAGGAAGAGGAGGAGAAGCCAGTCGCAGAGCAGGCGCCTGTGGTCGACCCTGAGGAGACAGTGCTGCATGGCAGCTTCCGGAAACGGCAGATGAGCATACACTCTGTAAGTACTGAATGAGTACTTTAATTAAAATTTATCCAAGTATATTGCACACACCAGATGACATCATGATTATTTTTAATCAGGCTATTAATTTGTTTCCAATTATATATTTTATGTGTTTAATTGAAACAGACAAATACTGTTTAAAATATCTACATCTAGATCCGAAATCTCCTCTCTAAACTTAATGTAAGATAACAGCTAGTAGCCGATATCAAAAGTTTGTGTATTGGTGATTTTAGTATAATGCCATGTTGGTGGGACGGATTAATAATGCGAATGTTCAAAACCAAATAAAGTTACTTAACAGCGCTGTCAGATGATAAATCAACTTATCGACCTAAGTAACTTCGAGCGCGGTTGACGGGTTAAAGGGTAGTGGCACCTTGTATTGAATGCTGCGGTGCTTCGGAAGTTACTCTAAGCATGTCTATAAATTATCATCACGGGTTAATATTATTGCGAACTTCAATAGGAAAAATCTGACAAAATTGCCTAGTTCGTTGGTCAGCAGATGAAACTAGAACAAAGGGTTGGCTTGAATTCAAGTATAAATAAATTCTTACAACTTAAAATACGTCACGTACATATCTTCTAAATACTCGTATACAAAAAACGATTACTAAAGACTTGCACCTTCAGGTGAGTTCAGTAGACAACCTGACGGCAACAGCGCCCCCCGAGGGCGGGCGGGAGGAAGCCGAGATGAGATCTGCGGGTGCAGTGTCCGGCAAAGTGTACGCGGCGTATCTGAGAGCGAGCGGACACCCTGTCCTAGTCGCTTTGATGGTGTTTGTGGCGGTGCTGGCGCAGCTGCTCGGCTCCGGCTCCGACTGGTGGACTAGTTATTGGTGAGTCGGTACAATAAGCGGTATTTTTAGTGTTCTGTGCATCCGATGAAGCAACGTACCCCGATAGGGTCGCACGCGTGTTTTCGATTTTCTGTCACCCTTCCGAATCCTATACTTGTCATTTTTAGACATCGCACAGGTGTTACTCTCGAATGAATTCGATTCAATGCAGCATTAACTCCAATAACGCCAATGTCCCATATACTTGTCTATGGGAGGCTGCAAGTCGCCATTATGTTTTCACGCTACCGCCCTTCATGAAATCATTCATACTCCCAACTATGATTTCGTACTCTCCGCTTGACGGCGATCCTATTGAAGTAGAAGATTACTACTTACGATTCGTTGATATGATATTTAGCTACAACAGTAAAAAATTACTTTCTTTATGTCCAGGGTAAAATTAGAAGAGAAGAATCCGTTGTCCGTTGCGAGTAAGTTAGACGCGAGCAACTTGACCGGCTTGCCGTATTCGGCCAACATGACAAAGTCACTCACGGATAACGCGCAGTTTGAAGGATCCGCTCTCACGAGATACGACTGCATCTATATTTATACAGGTGAGTGTAGTTGTGAACGGTACGGTGTTTTACAGGTGACGGATCTGTCTTGTCAATTGGCTCACATGAACTACGATGGAAGGAAATAATTAATAAATTTACCGGCATTCATTCGTCCATGTGTCTTGACCACGTCGTTGTCTGGATTACGTTATACGCTAGTGGAAATTATTATTAAAATAAACTATAATGTAAATTAAATTCTACAATTTCAGGCATGGTGGTAGCCCTGGTGGCGATATCCCTACTCCGTTCGTTCATGTTCTTCTCGATGGCAATGCGCGCCTCCACGCGGCTTCACAACAACATGTTTGCGTCGATTACGCGCGCTCCGATGCGCTTCTTTCACACCAACCCCTCTGGACGGATCCTCAACAGATTTTCCAAGGACATGGGCGCCATTGACGAAGTATTGCCGGCGGCGTTGGTGGATGTGTTGCAAGTAAGTTGTTGACGGAATCTACATGTTAGCGATAACATTAAAAAAATATGTAAATAAATTCTAGTTATTTATGAATTTGTTTTATGCCAGTTTAAGATGCCACAACCACTTCGTAAAGTTCATATCTTTGGTCGTTTGTATCGTTTGGTACATTTATGCCTGAGCCGGATTGTGTTCATTGTTTTTGTTTTCTCATGTTTACCGAATGAATGCGTAATAATAATAACTATTTTACACAGCGTTTTGAACGTGATGTGAAGGAATGTTAGCATCTGCGATTTTCTTTGTCTATTTCTTCTTTGTGTACTTCTAAGTAATTTACAAATCATTTTTCGTTTCACAGATCGGTCTCTCCCTCATCGGTATAGTAGTGGTGGTGGGCGCGGTGAACTATTGGCTACTGGTGCCCACGGTGGCTATCGGCGTGGTGTTCTACTTGCTAAGGATAGTGTACCTGGGCTCCTCCCGCTCCATCAAGCGCCTCGAGGGTGTGAGTAAGTCATCTTTAAACCGGTACAACGGTCACTATATTAAAATATACGTTTAAGACAACATCGTAAGTGTACTATACAACGTATGCATTTGTGTTGTACGTATACATTACAAACATATAAATTTGGAGTACCTAATGGCTAAAAATATCAATGTGTTTGGCTTTCGAAATAAATTATTTTGAATAAGTAGTTGCTGGACACATTGGGGAATCCTTGATAACTAGTTACTTATGGAATTATTACAACACCGTGGTTGGAAAAGAATGAAGTTACACATATTAAGTTTATGGAGATTCAGGTTCCGATTTTGGATATCATTTTTGATGCATGTTTGCAAACTGTGGAATAATCGTCCTCGTGAGATATTCCCAGAGCGCTATGAGACATGTGGTTCTTCAAAAAAGGTATAAAAAACAATACAAAGAAGAATTATCTGAATAATCCTAAATGGTTTTGGAGTAACAGGTAAGTAATGCCCGACGAACATGGCTGTGGTCGCGTTACCTCCTCGGTCCGCGAGGTACAGTGACGACGTTCGTTCACAGCTCGCAGTCCCGTGTTCTCGCACCTGAACGCGTCTCTACAAGGTATAACCACTATACGGGCGTTCGGCGCCCAAGAGGCCCTCATCCGGGAGTTCGATAACCATCAGGATCTGCATAGCTCGGCCTGGTGAGTAACTTATCATTATATTTCTACGTTTTTCTAGTTGTAAGAGGATCCATCCGTTATGAAGTCCAATCCAATGTTGAACGATAGACGAGGCAATTACACAAAGCCCCTTCTATAGGTGTTCTATGAAAAAAGCGTAATTCAGAAACGCATCACTAGATGGCGCTGTAGATTCTTTGTTTTACGCACGCCTATGATCGGATGTACCCCGCATAAGCGTTCTTTCGTATGTTTATGAGCGTACGTATTACGAATGTTCGTACGTAACATAAAAGTACGTTCCTCCGTTCGTGTATGATGTCATAAATGTCAAGTGTGCCTTCTACGCGGCTGCTTGCTGTTGGCTACTGATACATCTATACTCGTGTTACAGGTACTTGTTCATAGCGAGTTCTCGCGCGTTCGGTTTCTGGTTGGATCTGGTGTGTGTCGTGTACATTGGTTTGGTGACGCTCAGTTTCCTTGTCTTCAATCAAGGTAATTTTACAAAATTATTTAACCTGTTGAATAGTGTACTTGATCATGACTATTTAAAAAAATATTTTTGTATATTTCTAATAATACTGTTTTATGCCAATACAGTCGCTGCATTTTAATTACTAATGAAATTGATTGATTTTCGTTAAAAAATATATTCTCACTGGATTGCCGGTCTATTCGTTTATCTGCCTTATCTTAATAAAATATTGGTATTTCTTTATGCAATCACACTACTACAAACTCAAAGAACACTATCAAAAACGATTACGAAGATAAATTCGTAACAGAGACACTGTAAAACCACAAATTAAATAAAATGTCACAACATTGACTCACTGAATGGCAGGCGAACGGGGCGGTGACGTCGGACTGGCGATCACACAGGCGATGGGGCTCACAGGCATGTTCCAGTGGGGCATGCGGCAGTCGACCGAACTGGAGAATCAGATGACCAGCGTTGAAAGGTACCAAACGACCTAGACAACGGGGATTCGTAAAAATGCAAAGTTATAGTAAAAGTTGACGTTAACACCCCCTTTTGGGTGTTATTGTAGATTATTAATTTGATGTGTGATGGTGAAAACCTAAATGATTGAAAAATGCGGAAAACTTTGTTCTAACCATTCATTTTGTTTGATTTTAAACAATTTCCACATCCCTATTTTCGTTCGACTGATCAAATGTAAAGTTATCTAATTACTATTGGTATCTGCTTTGGTTTTATCCCTTTTTACTTTATTGTATGATATTCTATTATCTTTTGAACTCTTTTGATCATCATTACTGTAGTACCATCAGTACATTACATATAATTAATTGTACCTTTATTGATTTTGATGTAACTTTAAGTACAGAGACTGGTTACTTGAAAAGGATTAGAAAAATACCTGTGGGCGCCAGTCCCCGCACATCGTGATTTTCTGTCGAGGTGCAGGATTGGAACTTATTGGCATAGGATCTTAAGATTCTCTACACTGTGGATGCTAACAAACTCTTCCATATGGAAGCTGGCCAATAGAGACACCTAGACGGAAGAGATTAAGCGCATTGTAAAATTTACAATATACCGACAGCGTCAAAATAATTTGTTATAGTATATACTCATTTTGTATCCTTTAGCAATCCTGCCGAAATGTCTGGACGATGACCTTTAATATAATATATAAACAAAATACGTCTTAAACTCCGTAACTCAGTTGGGTGTTTCAAGCGAGGATTAATTAATATCCCCGACAAAGCTGTCAAGGTCAATAACATCTCAGCAGCTTTAAAAATGTAACAAAAATCTACAATTTTGTACACAGGATACAAGAGTACTCCAACATCGAGTCAGAACCGCCGTTGGAATCAGAGGCGAGTAAGAAACCGCCGACGTCGTGGCCCGAAGCTGGACGCGTGGAGTTCCGCCGCGTGTTTCTGTACTACGCGCCTGGCGAGCCGCCTGTGCTCAAGGACCTCACATTCACGATCCTACCCCGGGAGAAGGTCGGCATCGTCGGACGGACCGGTGCTGGAAAGTCCTCACTCATCAATGCTCTGTTTAGGTATTGAACTCCCTTATATTCTTGAGCCATGCAAATTATGGCATTAGTTGAAACTTGGTTCGCGTTGTTCGATTTGCCCGTGGCATGACTGCGGTCGCACTTGTAAACAGCGATAGCTCCGTGGTTCGAACGTAATACTCTCTTAACACCACGGTGTTCCAGTGTAAATCGTCAGTGTAATCGTAAACGTCACCGAGCTACGAGTGTTTCAGCGTTATATGACATTATAAAATTTCAGGTTAGCGAAGATCGAAGGTGAGATTATAATTGACGGTCGTGAAACGTCTTTGCTGGGGTTGCACGAGCTGCGCAGCCAGATCTCCATCATACCGCAAGAGCCGGTGCTGTTCTCGGGGACCATGCGCCACAACCTCGACCCCTTCGACGAGTACCCAGACCATGTGTTGTGGAAGGCTTTGGAGGAGGTAATAATCGACAAGCAACAAATGATCTTACAAAGGATCTAAACAATGCTACATTTTCTTTATATGTACTTCATTGAAAATTCGTCCAGTGAATTCTAATGGGTAAACTAAGTGCTTTGAATCCTGATGAACAATGATGAGTCATTGGAGTAAAAATTGGAGTAAAAAACACAGAAAATGTATGTGTTTAAACGAAATTAAATAAAATACTGTGTAGAGATATAATACATTAATAATTCTTACTATTTCGTTAACAAAAGCAAACTTCGAAAATAAGGCGATAAAAGTTTTCGACTATCGTCATCATTAGCAAAATATTTTCAGTTCGTCTTTTTTTCATGTTGTCGTTTCTCTTCGTGTTCTGCGTGTTTAGGCTGTCGTTATCTTGCTGTGGAGGGAAATATAAAAATAATAAATGAACTATTGTTAAAATAGACTATAATTAATGACTTCTTCGTGTTCGTCGGTCAGGTAGAGTTGAAAGAGGCCGTGTCGGAGCTGGCGGCGGGACTGAGCTCGCGGCTGGCGGAAGGCGGCGGGAAC
>PDGT01000023.1:4059238-4091396 GCA_003671415.1 Megathymus violae | reverse complement strand
AGCGACAGCGCGCGCCACGGCACAAGCGACGAGCCGCACCACGC
Organism: Megathymus violae; assembly: GCA_003671415.1. Taxonomy (NCBI): domain Eukaryota; kingdom Metazoa; phylum Arthropoda; class Insecta; order Lepidoptera; family Hesperiidae; genus Megathymus; species Megathymus violae. The sequence goes on along the minus strand of PDGT01000023.1, from coordinate 4,091,352 downwards.
GCCCCCGCCGCCCGCACCCCCGTCCGCGCTCTCTGCGCAGCCGAGCGACGAGTTAAGCACAGTTTATATTTAAAGGATATCATTTTATTGATGAATATACATATAAGAGGCAAGTATGCATGTAAATAATAGTGCCGCTACCTATTCCGCGCAGGTTAAAACTTACTTTGTAAATGTTTTAACCAGTTAATTTAAAATATGTGCTGAGGAGTTTCTTACGCCGTATTTCTCGTCGACGTTAAAGCGCCTTTTCGAAACGGTAGCGGTAGCAAAAAATTACGTGCATAAATTTATTAACAAAACACCTAAATAATTTTGAATTAGAATTTACGTGCAGATTAAACAGCATGAAGCGTCAAGTGTGTAAGTGTCAAGAAGTCCAAGTGTGAGCACGGTTATCTGTCCTTATAAAAATGTGTTCATTTTATTATATTAGTTTTATCTTAAGTTTTTAATCCCATGAATAAATAAATCAAAAAATAACATTAGGTGACGAAACCTTAAACATTTTAACTGCGTAGAGATTTATTGCAATCATAAAATGTATTTCCTAATTTACACGGTACAATTCCTCTCTATTGGACAATGATTGGATTTCCAATGTTAATCTAAATACATAATATAGAGACGAAACCGTTCATTTCAATTTCTTATGAAAATCCTCAATTCTGATACAGCGTGAAATTAACGCGTTTATATTCATAGTCGGGCCCGTGTCGTAACTATAAAAAAAAACTTTACCTCAATGTTATGACTTAAGACAGTGTGTAAATTGTAGTTTTTTTAGAACCATGTTTACGTTAAACATGTTTTCATGTTAAAATACAATACAGTACAATTCTTTATCTGACAAAAGACGACCTCAACGCTACAGCCAGCAGAGATTTGTGCCAGACAACTTTATTATATTCATATAACAATTAATTATATTTTTTCTGTATGAGCATAACAATATTGATGTAAATCATGTTCCTTGACACTCTCATGTGTTTGTTTCGCGATTCCTATATCGTTGTATTGGATCACTGTGACGTCATATTGAGTTTTATTGTAGTATAGTGTGTTGCATCTTACGTTTGTAGTGCAGTGTGACGTAGCTGCGCGTGACCACGTCGTTGCTGTGCACGGCGCACACGTACGTGCCGTAGTCCTGCGCAGTCGCGCGCTCGATGTTCAAATATGATCCTATAATGTCCTCGACGTCCTCTCTATAAGACAGTAAAAAAATCCTGGCTACAGTGTTATCGATCAGATTATAGTATAATCGCTACGAACTATCGGCCCCACAAAAGATATATATTGTGGGAATATGACTTGAATCGATTAATATTTATTAAGTTATATATATAATATAATAGTTACTACTAGACGTATTGACGACTGGGTAAAATAAAGAGAAATTAGGCAAATAAAAATAATCTGAAAAAGTTTGTGAGAAATCGTTAGATTCTAAGGATTTACATTTGAGAAAAATATCAATGGATCGTGAAGGTATTTATATTTGACCACACATCCCCGGAATGGAATACTGAATGTCCGTGTGCTCATACCCATATTTACTAGTAGTAAATATAAAAATCGCATCGAATCATACAAAATTTTGCTCGGGTTTGTCATTGGCGATTTTGTGATTTTCTTGTTAAATGCAAAGATTGCGTTTACTTTTCGATTAACTTTTTATTATATAGTGCTATAGGATGTCATAATAATATAAAAAAAAGTTATTATAATAATATTATTCAACAAAATTTTTATCGGTCTATAAAAAATAAAATACGTTAATCCTATTGAATATAAATATTGTTATCAATACATAAAAGTCCATACATGTATATTTATTATTGCGACGTTTTTGGAAATATCAGGCAAAACTTAGTGACGTCTCGTCTCGATTTCGATACTAACAGGTGAATATTATAACGTACCATTATAGTCCTTCTCGGTTATGATAAAAACTAACACATAAATAACTGCCAAACAAAGTCAGCCGAAGCTTCTTAGTACGGAGGAGATCATCATCGTTGACAGTCAAGAAAAACGAGAAAAAACCATTTGTTAACAAGCTATGAATAGCTAAGTTGAAACTTAGCACCTGAAATACGGCAACGAAACTCACAATTAAAGAGAACTTGGATTAACTTGGAAAGTACGCGGCCCAGAGATCTCCAACGATAGGGAGCTGACACTATTGTCTCGTCCGTTGGTCAGCATGTCGCACCACCAGACCAGACCAGTTGGTGACCAGTGGTTTGCACTGAACAATAAATTCTCTACATACTCTTCCCACCCTAACTTGTATATTTTACACATCCATCTGTACATTTGAGCTGGTATAATATGAAACTGAGCTATGTAACTCGACCTATATGACTCGATCGTTAGAAACACATATTCCACGTATCAACGGCACGTGACCTTTACAGACCAATTCCAGTAATTGTGCACTGAAGCCAATCACAAGATCAATGTCAACCCAATAGCAAAATGATTTAACTAATGATTTCTGTTTATGTTCTGTAAATGCATTCAGGAATTTTTCTTATAGAATCAAAAAAATATATATATATTGTTTCAAAATTTTAAACTTATAGTTTGTGACATGAGTTTAGTGGCAAATTAATGAATATTTTCTGAAATATATTTTTAAGGTAACCATTTTAAAATTATAAAAAATATATTTATTAACATAACGACCCTTTTAATTTGAATTATATTTCATTTGATATGTGATCGCTGTCAAGTTTTCTTTCTAATAATATCAACCTACACACAATATGTGTGACAATTTTAAATGGTTTTTCGTTCTGTTGAGTTTCACAACAATGCCTTAAACGTGGAGAAACTTGAGGGTGACAGGTACAACACAACACACAATAACAATAAATAAATAAACTATTACACACTCACACCCCTGAACTAGAATTCCATGTGTTGCAGATTGTATAGACATACTTAAATATGACAATACATACATCCATGACCCGAGAACAAACATTTATCTGTTACATACATGTCTGTCCCGGCCGAGGATCGAACCGGGAACTCCTCGCTCGGCAAGCAAGGTCACTACCAACTGGGCTATGGGGTCGTCAAACAATAAGGGATATTAGTCGACCGGCACCTATGGGGTTGTCGATGACGACGGTGATATGCTTACCGAGTGGTTTTAATCTCTGTTTGCGTAGGTAACAACTCCCCCTCGGTGCCGTTAGGCCACACCTTCCACCAGCGCAGGTCGCTGCGGGCGTCCGCCAAATATGACCGACCTGTAAAAAACATTATCTAATAACCCCTTCGTTACATAACGACGCGGACAAAGCTCGAATGCTTGCGTCGAGTGAATCGTCTGAATTGAGCAAGTTCAGCGTGGTTAGTTATTGGCGAACCTGATTGTAATCATTATGTAGCAGTCGTCAAGACTCGTTTGATGTCTTCAGGTGTTATAAGTATTTATGAAACTTGGTTTCTTGGCATAATACCCCTCCGCTTAGAGCAGCGTCGTGTTAAACATTTTGGGCCTCCTTACGGAAATAGATGGACGCTATGCATATTTGAAAAATGACGAACTTGAAGTCGAACCGAGATTTCTAAGCGCTAGGATATTTTTCAAATCGTCACTCTATTTTGTACGATGGAGCGTTCAATGTTGTGGAGTATTTCCATATGTACAGTACAGTGCAGTACAGTTCGCTCTCAATTACTTCTAATCCACATGATATTTATGTATTAAGAAGAACATTTATTTAAATATCAATATTAATCCTCATTGTAATCTGTCCTCTTTGCTTTAGCTCCATATGTCTATCCACTGAGCTATCTACGAGTTGCCTATACCTTTTATAGTTCTTCTTGTATTCTTATTATTCTTAAATTTAATATGCCCAACTTTTTAGGCGGACAGGGATAAATTAAAGTGATTTTGATGCGGGCAAGAGTACATTTTATTATATTTATATTATTTAGTATATTTATATAAATAAAGGAGAAATCTCCATATAACGTTTTTTGAAGTAGCAGCGTAAACATAACTCATATTGTACTTATCAATAATAAGTTACTACAGGGATAGGTTTAAAACTACATTTACTCCCTCAAAAAACAGTTTCGGCTTTATGTCGGTTTTGAATTTAATTAAATTACTATATTACTATTAAGGAAATATTAAATAAGTGATTTTCACATACGCATTGAAATCAGACATCCGTACGTGACAGTTTTCCTATTAAATTCCGCAATAATGAAAACATCCGAAGTATTATGATATCAGTGGTAACAATTTGATAATAATAGCATGTCACATGTGTGAATATTTCTTGAGTATGTAGTATGTACTCAAGAAATATAAACATCTACTAGGAAGCCAGTAGGTACACAATTCTAATATACTTTTATATAGTTCGCCAAGGCAGTGCCGAATCGTCTAAAATGTGCTGAGGAGTTTCTTGCATCGTTTCGTCTCAATATTAAATCGAATTATTCGAAACGATAGCAGATGTATAAAATGACTTGCATAAGTGTATTTTATTTACAAAATAACTAAATGATTTTGAATTTTAATTAGAGAGATGCTTGCATACTCTAGAGATCTCTATAAAATTCTTGACGACGGAGGCATTCTGCCATATTGCCCTTGACCAGTGTGGTCGGCTATAGTACTAACTCATCGTATAGTGAAAAAAGATCCGAACCCATTACCACACGACTGAGTGTATACCTTAGTTACAAAAACACTTATTTAAATGGAATTTTCGCTTAATCATCCGAACTTCAACGTGACCATTAAATGTTTCCAGAAACTGTATATAAAGCAATATTGCTATAAATTAATAAGTGAGTCGGAGAAAGTGTGCACTTACCGATGAGTGCTTCGCAGAACAACCGCACCTCAGACCCCTCTTCCACCCACTGGTCCTTTTTCGATATGAACATTGTTTTCGGCTCGTCCAATGGTTTTTCTGCAAATCAATGCAACATTTTAAGTCATCTGTACAGTACACATGTCTTAAAAATGCAACGAATATTTTTTTTATGTCAATAGCCGCAAAAATGCAGATGGGCCACCTAATGGTAAATAGTCAATGCTGTACATAGAAGACATTCGTAACACCAAAGAGTTCGCTGACGCGATGCTGGCCGGAAAAGGAGTAAGTAACTTGCTTTTATTACTGACGCTGTAAACCGAAATAAAAAAAAATATTATACTGTACATTCAAAGAACCCTACCACGATGCACGAGTACCATCATGCCTGAACTAGGTGGTAGATAGGCCACGACCTAATAAAGGACCGGGCAGCATGGCCTCATGCCTTGTTCAATAGGGTGCACCGCGAATAGATGGGCGTGAAGGGTTAAACATGTATGTGACTATTTAATTCGCGTTGATCGCATCCTTCTGTGATAGTTAGAAAGCTAATGTAAGAAAATGGATTGGGAAGAATGGGAAAAACAAAATAGGTGAAAGCTTAGTTTCTCGAAGTTCCGTCAAGATGGGTCTGCGTCCAATGATCACATAGGAAAACTGTCAATTGGTAGAGTACAGCCGGTGTATTTTTACCCACGATAATACAGATTAGTGTTATTAGGTCAAAGTAAGCAAATGTTTCCGCGAATCGAATGAGCGTCACTGCGTGCATCATAAATCCACAGTAAACGTTTCTGTTAATTAAATTTCGTTTGTTTTAGAAATAAGTGCTCTGAATTATCCTCCTATCCACCATGTCCAAATTGCATCATTGTTTCTGAAATATTTATATGATACAACAAAAGAAAATTGTGCCAAAAAATTATATCAAACGAATCTTTAAATTATTGATATTACAAATGAACGTTTTGCTTTTGTGAATGAAATCGGAGACTTTTTAAAATAGCAGTATAAGGTAAAAAATAACGCACAAGTTCTATTACATTTCAAGCACAAATTACCTAAAAATAACATAAGATCCTTAATTTATTATTATTATTATAATACCAAGGATACTTTAAAAATTCTCAGTTTATGTGCTAAACACTACGTTCAGACATATGACTGTAGTCCTCTAAGGTCGGTAACAAATGTGTTTTCGGGCTTCTAGCACATACTTTTCTTTTTTCATTGAACTCGAAAGCTTTTATGTAGGTACATATACAGGTACCATAGATTACGGCAATAATCAACACTTCTATTAGAAACGCTTAAAATAGTCCCAGGCCCACATTCTCTTTGTCGAGGACCGACATAATTGAAACATCACTAATCAATCACCAGGACCTATCAAGAACTTTATATCTGTCAAATAAATTTATAGTAAAGAAATGAAACTCTCCACATGGCAAGGGAGGCATATGTCAATTAAAATTAAGCTGCAGGATACCAATCAACCATTTCATTAATGACATTTGCATGGCTATTTCTGAGAAATGGTATAGAAAATCTGACGGACAAGTGTCGGGAACTCAGCGCGATAGACCGCAGGAGATTTTAATTACACGATCAACAAAGAAAATGTATCAGTGTCGGCAAAGTGAGTCACACCTAATATGTCCAGGTGCACGGTATGCGTCTCACTGTGCGTTTCGTTGCTGAGCCGGCATGTATAGTTGCCGGAGTCGGCGCGGGCAGCTCGCCGGGTGTACAACGTCTGGTTGGCAGCCTCCGGGTACAAGATCAGGTTGGAAACACCCGCGGACCAAGGATACGCCACGTCGTCTTTGAACCTGAAACGAACGGTTAAGTTTATTAAAAACTATCGAAATAAGGCACTTAAATATGTCTTATATTTAAGTGCAGAACGTATGGAAGAATGAAATAAATAATCATAGTTTTTTTAACGTATATAGCACTGTGATTGAAGAAGAAAATGGAGTGGAATGGTTTGGTTGGAGCGTTTTTTGTTATCACAGGAAAATCTTAAAAAGGATCCGATCTCTCTGAGGAAGGGTGGGAATTTTGTAGCTTTCCTCTAAAAGGCTCCACTCTATTGATGGTGATTGTAAAAAAAAAAGCTAATTCTTTTGAATAATGCCCAACTCCAGTAGATAATGCATACGTACACTGCCAGAAGTAATACGCATAGTTTTTTTTGTATGTAACTTTTCCTTTCAACGCAAGAATATTACAAATCAGTTATAATAACGAAACATTCCCGTTGCAGTTTTAAATTCATTGTATGCAACAAGTAAGATACTCGCATCTAATTTTTAGAACCAAACAAACAATTAAACGGACACAACTCCTTCGAACATTATCATCACTTTAGCCTTAAAACTGCAAGCTTCATTAAGAAAATGTAAATGCGATATAATAGACTTAACATTTTGTTAAAGCAATGAAAGAAAAGTTGAAATAAAATTCGGTCTACGTTGTCTATTGGATTTATTTTGGTGAGATAAGGCGCGTTCGTAATGTTCGCGTCTAGCGCTGCTGCGATAAGATCAATATCAGCGGTAAAATTATAGCATTAGTGACTAATGTGACATTACTCTGTCATTCTTAGTAAAAACGTGCAGCAAATGGCGGGTGGGTCAGTTTTAACACTAATATATATTTGAAATCAATACGACACATAACTGAGCCACTACTGCGGGGTCCGCATTTCTCGCAATATGAGGGGTTAAATGTGTATTGGATTTGGGAAATCTTGGATTATAGAGAATTATCGAGTACGGAGGATTCCAGGATTTTTTTCTTTATTCAAAAACATGCGAAAATACATTTTAAACACGCAAATAAATTGGAAAAATTATAAAAGCGATTAGGATTCAAAATTTCGAACTGAGACCTTCTGCGGGATCGACATTCAAGGCATTAGGGTTGCAGTAACCCATTGTTTGCATTCGTTATTACTATCTGTTCGATATTTACTCGTTGATATCTATCAATTAATAAAAATAAGATATGCTTTATAACAAAAAAATTTCATGCATCGTATTTACTACTGGTTGGCGGTAATTATCATTTATTCCTGTTTTAACCGTCATCGTGCTGGCGTACACGTTGTCGAGAGACATAAAAATAATGACGCGATGTAAAGGTATGGCCGGTACGAATGAATGATGTGGAGAATTGAAACAGCATCGAGCCAACAGGGACTGACCCGTACCGATGGCGTGCCGCCGATGCTTGAAGTACCGGTGCAAGTGGCATGTGGCGTAATGCAGCTGCCGGTGACAGCGGTTATTCCGAGAACTGTGGATTACATTATTGAACTCTCGCAAACGGGGAAATCGTGATTCTAGGAGGCTTTAAATATCATTCGCGACTCGATCGCCAGCGCCACTATACCGATATCCGAGAAACGTTTCGATTTCACCCCGTTATTTACATTAGTGTAATTCACCATCGTTCTGGCAGCTGTAAATCGTTCAGAGAACGGAGCTTGCGCAAACAAAACGTCGGGCGGTGCGCGCGATTCCCGCGAACAGTTAAATTTTGCGGGAGCCGTTTTTGATTCGTTAAAAGTAAAACACATTTGAACGATGTTTCATCACAAGGCCGCGTGGGGTTCGATTCCGGGAATCGGCGGCGGAGCGAACCTGGTGAATATCCACGCGGCGCGGCGCGGTGCGGTCCGTGAGCGATCCATCAGTGAATATTACTTTTAAAACCTACTAAGCGCATCATCGTTTCCAATAACATTTGCATGTACATATAAACACCTACACCGTTCGACTAACAGTTTCCAAGAACGTATTATTAAAAATATTGCGTGTGTTTACAGTACTCGGTGTCTCGCAGAACATTGCTAATACTTTTAAAATTTTTTTGAGCGAATGACTCAACTGAACGTATGGAAATTACAAAAACATAATGAAGTTTTCTTTTTAATGGATTTTGAATGTTTTATTATTATAATTTATAGCCAGCGTGATGATAGCAATTAAACCAATTTAAACTTTTATAACGTTTATATTTTGCAGCATCATGCGTCTTTTTCTTATTGTCTTTCTGTCATCTTCGTATATTGATATTTACCGTCGAATCACGAAGTATACATAGAAACACTGCCATTGCTAAGATATTGATAAAATAGTTCCACTGCACAATTATTGCGAACAACCATTTAAATTTAACCCAATAGAAAGAACATTGATACAAAAAAATCATAGAACAATTCTTTTAAAGTGCACCTCTTAGGTGATTAATCTCAATATCTCACTCTAAGAACTTGGATTCCAGTTGAAGACGTACCTCTTCTGAAGTTTTGGGCGTGTTTGGAATTAATTAGCGCTTGTATAGCGTAGAAATCTAGAGAACCACACGCTCTGCATTATGTTCGCAAAGAACTAAAATATTTGCGAACTTAAACTAGACAAGCGTGGCGGACCCGGAACGAGGCTTATAACCTATAGGCCTATAACCGGGTAAGGTTTCATTCTAAAAAGTCCTAAGTCTAGCAGTGAGACAGTTATAGCTTTTGATAAATGAGATAGGATTTACGCTATTCTCATAAACAGATTCGGATGTAAATTACAGCTGGAGCGTGAACGACGAACTGGTGACGTTGCAATCGTACTTTGACTGGAAATTTATATATTTGTGCATGTCATATAAATGTTCAAAGCCTTTGTAACAACATTTCAATAAGAAAACAAGACACACACACACAGGTGCGCCGACGGAAATCCATAACTATCCGAAGTGAACAAACCGAGAGAAAACGAACAACAAAAACCGCACCGTCGAGTGCGGTGCACTTTGTAAGGCTCCGGTGGATTTTTGTAGCGACGAACACATGCGACTACCCGCCGAGGGCAATTATTATGCGTTTGGATTCCGCAATATTCAACGCCGAGCACCCGTAGAAAACTATGTCACTTTTTGCTGTTACACGATTGTTTAGTGATTTTTCCAACATTTCATACTTAAAAATACTGTCTCATTTTGTTGTTTCGTTCGCTTTTCTTATATTTACTTCGAAACTAATTTATAATAACCATATAAAATTAATTTAACTGTAAGCATAGAAAACACACAGCTAAAGCTGTTAGGAGTCGTAACCAAACATTACATTTTGTACAGAATTCCACTACACAACGTAAGCGAGAACAAAGAAAATAATTTTAGAGTAGTCACAATCTCCGAGATGACCAATGAAAAGCGTACCATTTACAAAGCTTATAAGATACAACTTGTAGGAATCATGTTTAAGGAAGGATGTAGTTGTGGTTAGATCATATGAATTTATATTAAACTGCCCGTTAAGCTACCGCTTTAGTTAGGCTTGCTACGATGATGATTTGTTTATATAAAACAAATGATAATAAATAAAATAAAAACCACATCAAATTCTATTGTGCATCTTAGAAAAAAAATATATAGAAGTCCATAAATGCTACTCTTATTTCGTTTTATGAAAGACGGCTTGGTAGGACTATAATATTATTGAATGAAAATTTATTAATATATATATATACATACACACCATGTATATATATATGAGAGGTCACACCACGCATGAATATCGCTGGTAGGTTGACTCTCAACGTTATAGGCCGACAATGGATATAATAATTTGCCTAACGAGAAAATTAGTTGTGTACCTATTTTCTTAAAAACGATTCTTAAGATAATGTTTCTCTCTTGCCTGTGTATGGTTTGTTGTGTCCAACTTATTTGTCTATCTTAACCTAATGCTAATATGCATAGGATTGAAATTTTTAATATGATTACTCATGATGCGCTATCTCAGAGGGCTAACTTATCCAAACGTTTAGCGCATATTTTTTGTTATTTCATGTTTTTGGTGTATACAGAACATATGACGTTAGCCAAAGAAAAACCAAACGATTTCCCAGAGTCATTAATAAAGTAAATTATACCACAAGGTATATGAAATATTGCTGTAAGGTATAGTAAAACTTTCGCATCAATTTTCAGACGCTACACAGTGTAGTTTATAGCACGCTTCCATCTCGACTATCCACGAATAGTTGTTCGTACAACTCACCGCGGTAAAACAACAGCCCGAGATCGGTAAAAAACGTGCCGATGAGGTCACGGTCCGGCGGCCCTGCGGTGCCAGCCAGCCCTCCGGCAGATCTGCGAACGTTTCCCAAAAGGAACCGGTCTTTGACCCGCGTGTCGGGTTGCGCACTCGACGGCCACAAATCATTCGCGTGCATCCTCGTTGCAGACGACTTACGGGTATACTCTTACATCTGCCGCCAGTTTTTCGTAATCTACAGTGAGCTTCAATTGTAGTCTTTTCTGCTTTGCGGCTTAATAGTTGCTTATTTTAACTTTTATTTTTGAGAACTACCTTTTGTTAAGACTTTGTGTCCATGACATAGGCACATTATACCATACATATATCTATCTATTCAAACTATTACACAATAATGCAACTATATCTGTTTTTGTTTGTCATCCTATTGAACTCAATAGAAACTGATGTCGTTTTTTATTATAATTTAGATGATTTCTTCGGGAAGTTTTGTGCATAATACATTTAAAATTAAAATATATTAGTGACTATTCCATCTTACGTTTAGCAAAGCGGGCCGGTACAGGCGAGTATATGTAAATAAATATAATAATAAATTTGTAAGAAAATAAGTTTTACTAAATTTATTTCCTCTGGCAGGAATACTTTTACTTTAATATGAAACGTAAACTGGCTGCTGGCTTTCTTTTTTTAATGTTATATACCTGTAATATATGTCATCATGAGTAATTTGACAATTCTGTAGCTTAGTTGTAATGATCTTGTCTGAGCGATAGATCCCGTGAGTGTGTGTGAGTAACAAGTTGAATTTTGAATTTAAAAGAGTACGAGTGTGACGGTGAAAACATTGAAGATTTCTTGTAAAATTATTATATTATCATTAGTTATTAATATAGCAGCAATTTTATATTAAAGATTCCAATGCGTCCATGCCAACGAGCAAACACATGCATATGTACATACGAACACTTACATGACAACTTTATGTAAAGTATGTAAAACACGAATATATTTAATATATTTACCTACACAGAATGACTCTTTCAACCTGTGACATTTTAAAATTTTCAATAAACGTTTCGCTCATTATAAATTTTTCCCTTTTCCCAGAAATTTCTATAACTTTATTTGCAGCCAGACTCCGTTGTAAGCGAATGCTCTACTTTGATCTCCGTCGACAAAGCGTCAGTGATCCCTTATTTTTATTACGGAGTGCCTGGGTGCTAGTCGAATATCGATATAAAGAAATAAAAGTAGGATTTAAAAAGGTTTCAGTAAAAATTAAAAAAGGCTATTGGAAATTTAAGATATTGTGACTGTACCCCTGTGAAACTTGACAGTAGTTATTTTTGTAAAAAAAAAACACCCTCCCGTATTTCGTGTACGTATACATAATATATCACCCTCTTATTTGTTATATATTCACAGAATAGACGATGAGTCTTTTTATTTGTGTTGGCATTATTTCCAAATCGTGCCTATGATTATATTTAATTATTCATCGCAGGGTTGTCGATGGCCTACGCGTATTGTTTTTGTACGTGGTCTTATTTCAACGGAAAAACCATTATATACAGGTTTTATTAAAAATGGGAACTCCGAGATAACACTGGCTTTTAACACATTCATAATTGTAACTAACCGTCCCAACTCTGGGTTTGGCTCTCTACTTACAATTCCCTCCACATTGTGAAAAACCAAGTCATAAACCCATCACACCTGATAAGTGCGGATTGACAGTCGTCATATATCTACCAAAAGCATTATTGAAACATTGGTCATGATGCGGTTTTCCTCATAACGGTTTCCTTCGTCGAAGCCAATGACAATTAATTTTTAATATGTCCATAAATGTGCAGCAGACACCGAACCTAGGTCCCCGTCTAATTTAACCAGACTAAATTATTAAACACAAAAAACATATGTATAATAATTTTGCTTCGGGACTTCCATAGACTTATTTTATATCTAGTGATGAGTAACACATTATTCATATCTCCAATCATTTACTCAAAACACATAAAGAGCTCTCTCTTCCGACTTAGTTTAAAAATATTTAAACGAAACACATTTTGTCAAAAGAAAAAATAAATGTTACGTACGGATACTGTTCGTTACTAGTCGAAGAATATTTTTAAACGATTCTCTCCATTTCTAGAAATTACAAAATACAGAAATAATTTTGCCTCTTTATACTAGTGGCCCGCCCCGCCTTCGTTTGTGTTGAAAATGTATTATATTTACATGATACGTAGCTTATATCCGTCCGAAATAATGTACCATGCAAATGGAAAACAATCCAATTAGGTGCCGTGGTTTCAAAGATTACCTTCCGCATATACACAAACTACAAAATTCGCATTCTCTTTTCATAATATTAATATAAATATCTGTAATATAATCGTGTCTATTACCTGTAACTATTGACTGAACTTCACGTTCAACCGACTTAAGAATTAAGTGTCACGTACAGAAAAATGACAAATATTATCCATAGTATAAATATGTATATAAACCGTGTCATGAAAGATTTTATTAAAAATATACTATGGTAATAAAATATAGATATTGTTTAAAAGATGTGCAGAGGAGTTACTTTCGACGTTTCGTATCCTATACGATTTTTAAAAAACGACCTTTCAAAAACATTTTTTAATAAATAATGATTGTACAATTAGCAATAGCCAGACTGATACGTAAATACTTAATGGAATTCCGCACCCGCGCATGACGGATCAGCGAAAGGTACGCAGATAATAAATTATTATTAAACAAATAAGCACCAACTCAGTACTAAAGTAATTTTCAAAGAGTAAAATAAAATTATACTTAAATTTACAGTATAGATATTATAGCCTGATTTATATTACGCGCACAGAGTTCGTGTAAATTAGTTAAAGAGTTATTATAAATATTGAACATATAATAAAAGTGACTAATGAGAGTTGTCAATATCATAAAAGTTTTGTAAAATATATTTTTTTTTTATAAACAAAGTATTGATCACCCATACAAAACTTTTTAACAATACTAGGATTTAATTTATTTTTTAATCATTAAGTAATACATATCTAAAAACAACAGCAACCACATCATAGCTCTATAGTATCATCACAAATCCATTGACATGAAATGTCAGCCACTTAATTTTATTCAAGATTTCAAATATCGCTTAAACGATAATTCTACATAGATTTGTTGAAGCTGTCTAAATAGCTGCATAAATATGCATACAGCTGCGATTCCGTCGTCATTGACATGCCACGGCGCTGTCCATCTGACACCACTTACATGCATACTGCAATGGATCTTGCCACATTGTTCGGGTAATGGTAAGTTGTGGTTCATTAACCTACAATTTTATGTATTGATAATAATAATAATATCATGTATACATACATATATAGTCTTAATAATCCTGAACAGATTCTTTACAGATTGGTGTTGTTGATTGATTTAATAAAAGGAGGAGATTCTCAATTCATTCGTATTTTTATGTTTGTTACCTCACAACTTCGTCATTTATAAAGGGATTTGGAAAATTCCTTTTTTGTTTGGTAGGGTATATATTTGTATTATACTTCCCGTTGGATCCCACTTAAATTTGAAGAAAAAAAAATTAAAAGCCTTATTGACCATAAAAACAGTACATTTAAAGAAGAGCCGCGACTTCTAGAAAAGCGTGAGCTGTGACTCGGAGGCAGTTCCTTCCCAGTTATTTTGTTACAATCTGATCAAACAAAGGGCACCCAAGGGCGAAAAATAGGAGATGAAAGAAGAAATTCACCTTCTTCAAATTGAAGTCCGTTTTTTGTTGTTAAAAAAGCATTCGATTACAATACGAATTAACAATCCTGTACCAATGTTTTATGGGTTGAGAGTTATATAAAAGTTATGTATAGATATTCTGTGATCTTAATTGTCCAAGATTAAGTTCAATAAACTATTCTACAGATTACAATAGAAAAAGCTTTTCGTCTAGCTTATATATCTGACACGAAAGCCAATTCCGCTTGAAGACGAACACTACGTGCGAGACCGTGGTTAAACTGGAAAAATCCTCGGGGTTGCGAACGGACAGATTTGACTCTCATGGTCGCGAACGGGCAACTTCATCTTCAACATCGTACAACAACATCTTCAACGTCGGTAACAAGACGTAGCTTCGACACGTTGCCCTTCAGCAAAAATTAAGTACGAGGCCTCTAAATACCTTCCGAGTCAATCCGGGCAATCAATATAGGAGTCTAGTGACCCTTGTGTATAAATAATTTCCTGGATCCTCTGGATCCTTTAGTAGGTAAAATCCCACTTAACCCGGAAGAGCTTACAGAGAGGTAACGCACCTTTTTGGTACGTATCAGGAAGACTGTAAAAAAAGTAACTGACTCTTACATACTTATAGTATGGAAATGTTGTGTCCTAAAAATGGTTATCATAACAACCATGTTAACAACTTAAGATATGTGTACTTCATTTAACATTATAAATTTGTGATGATTTAATTATGTGTCCATGACATCTGCGACAAGTACTCAGGGGTTTGACGTTTAATGCGAATTAGGTCTCATATGGACTGGATGAAGTTTAGACGCTGATTGGAGAAACGTAATAAATTTATATGATATTTATGTGCTGAAAAATTAACGTGAACTTAAAAGAAGTTCGTTGTGCTTTCCGTTATTTATCTATACATATAATAAAATTCTAACTGATCGCTTTCTGTACATGAACGATACATGAGCATACATATTATTAGGGGCCTTTATTAACGCAATAGAACACAAAACAATAGTTGTTAGCATTTTTGTATGTTTGTCTGTGCGTTTGTTCGCGCTAATCTCAGGAAAGGCTTAACCGATTATGTTCTGGTTTTCGGTTTTGTATTGCAGTAAGTATCACTTAATATTTAAAATTAGTTTCATCTCAAACCGTCCATAAATAAAAAAGTTATAAATTAATTTAAAATAATGTAGATACTATTTATTAGCGTAAGGCGTAGTTTGTCCGAAGCGAAACGGGGGCAGTTTACTTGTTTAATATCAACCTTCAGAAAGAATAATGTGACGTAGGAACAATAAGTATTATGTATTATTTTTGTAACGATTACTGTGCCTATCGGGTCGTAGCACTACTATATCCTATGAATATGAACCTCGATCATTTGGAGGTTATACAATCGACACAGATCAATTACTTAATACATTAAATATATAGTAAAACTAAAAGGTTCATTGTTTTGACGTGATTACATCGAACGTAATAATATCTATTTACAAAAAGTTTCCAAGAACCTAACCGCCATGAAAGAAGACAAAGTAATCGATGGGTAATTTGGAAAACCCGAAGTGAAACAACTGTCGAGTGTTTACGAAAAACCGGTGCTCTAACAAACAAGTATTATTGACAAGTTCGTATTGTACTTTTATATTTCTGCTGAGCCATCGACTATTAGCTTAAAATATTATTTTTGAACGTGAAACAAGATGAAAACATTGATCAGAAAGTTGTAAACAATACAATACTAAAACTGTATACCTCAGCAGTATACTGAAATACAATCAAAGTATGTTCCGTCAACTAGATACAACCTATAATAAAACATTATTTAATATTCACATGTTATACATTAAATATTATCTGCTATTGTTAAATAATATTAGTTCTACATCTATTACTCTTATTATGAAAATATTTATTAAGGACAGCCGTAGACTACAAATACATATTAATTGGACGTTTAAAGGGTCTGAAAAGACACCAACCGACGGTTTATATCGGTTATTCGTCCGTTGGTACTGAGGTGGGTCACCGTTTATTTTCGTCGATAACTTCGGTGCCTTCGGGTATAATAGAAACTAGAGAGAATAGAGTCTTTTACTTTCAGCCATTAATGGTTCCCAATTTACAGTGAAACAGCCAGGTGGACTTTCCAATCATCCTCAATTATGATAAGCCAAAGTCCAGGAACACTTTAATTAAATTTTTCCTTCTCTGACCGTAATTTCTTATTAGTATCTTCGTTCGATAGTCGCCTAAAGTGAGTCTAGGTGCTTAAACGCCGCTCCTAATCAAGAGAACCGGACAATCGAGCAAGTCATTGCCGGACAGTTCTCGCATGTATCCGGGTCTTGTAAATGACATAATGATAAAACGATTTATTTGTCTATAGCGAAATGACCTCTTATATACGTACCTTAAAACTGAAATAACACAAAGTACTTCAACATTAATATAAACATAAGGATTTAAGTTTTTTAAGATGTTCTAAATTCTCAAAGAATAAACAACTTATTTTAATCGATTCGAGAAAAGTAATATTGAAAATAGATAGTTTAGATAGTTTGAAATGAATAAAGACATCAACGTTTACATCCAAAACTTGGCCAGTACAAGTTTCTGCGTTTAATTTCTCAAATAACATGAAAATAAATGAAACTATAATTATTTATTGGTGCAATTTCAATAACCGCGTTGAAGCTTTCAAAAAATAACCAAATTGTTTACTTGGTTAGTTTGAGAGATATAATACGCACATACAATTTGTACGATCTATACGGAAATTTTTCGGTTGGGTTTTTTACGGGCACTTAGATTTACTTCAAAATGCTACAATAGAAATTCTTATATAGCAAACCAGCGCCACCTTCATCCTTTAAAGTTAAAAAAAGACTTATTAAAAACAAAAATGCCGATTACCTCCCAGCAAGTACAATTAATCCGGAAAGATCGTATCCCCATTCACATGATGAATGTCGTCCGAGAGCGGTGTTACGTGTGCGTTGACCACAAAGAACGCTACTAATGAGAGTCGCACGTTGCAAGTTCCTCGAAGCAGTAATTAGGGCTAGCGAGCGGCCGCCAGCGCCAAATTGACACCGCCCGAAGAACCGACGGCACTCGGGCTCCGGCCGACGACTCGACTCTTTGTTGGCATTCACATGTTGATCGTTTCACGGAAACTACTGCAATTATAGGTACTCTTCATGTGAACAGTTGTCGCACACGCGGCTTAATGACGTCCCTCTCTACATCGCGCGGTAATCACATGTCCGCGGACCGTCCGTCACGCACCGATGACAATAATGATATCCATACGAGGCATACCACCGCTTATGGGAATTGGAAAACTGAACAATATAACTAATTGACCTATCATATCTATTGAAATGAATAATCGGCGTGCAGGCAAACGAAACATTCTAACTGTTAAACTCCCCTCCATTTAAACCTTTACAAATTGTGATCATATTGAGATATTGAAATAAAAACTATTGTATGATCTATGGTACCGTCCTGTATTTTGTTTTTCCGGTTGGTAAGCACGCACGGTATTACCGTCTTTGCGTAACACGTTCGCAACGAGTTTTTGCTTTCGACTTAATATATTAAAACTATTGCTGGCGACACGCTGAGCTACCTATCGACAAAAAATGTATCCAACGACCTGATTAAATAATAAACGCCATCGCTTGTTAAAGTGTTGCCATTTCCTTCAAACGATTAATTTACCCATCTTGTGTGCCAATAGCCGTCTCCAAGTATTAAAAAAACATTGGACAAGTAACAATCAAATGAAAGTTTTAATATGTATACAGTGCTAGTAAAATGAACGAAACAAAAAATAAACGATCGACTAAGTTAAGGAATATTGGACGCAATTGACATGTTCCATGAACGAAATGATGTTGAAAGAAAAAAGTAAATGAATAAAATGTGGTTCATGGTACAGGTCGAGCAGTAATGCTCGATTGGTAGCATTAGATTTATCGATATCAATGTAACATATAACATGTACAATGACAAAAAGTTGAGTCAAAAAAGCGGCACCGCTGTGTGTTACGTTTACTTTCTTGCTAGTTTGTTATGAGTCTAATCTAGAATATATTTTTTACGTGTTACTTTTCATTTCATTTTTGGGATTTATATACATGTATAATAATCAAAAATGTTGACTATATGATCAATTCAGAGAACTAGGAAAACCGACCTCAAAAACAAATAAAAATTAAATTTATTAAATGCTTCATAAAAATGAATAACAATTGTATCATATGCGTGTTCTACTCATATTTATATTGTAATTAGGTATCCAGAACCGAAGCGAGGCGAGGTTTTTACCAGTTGTAAACCTTAAACTTTTAACACGGAAAAACTAGACGGCTGCGTGTAGACAGCTCTTGATAAACTATTAATTACAGATAATTATATAAGACACTTCACTTTAACGTGTAATTTTATTTTGACAACCCTGTACAATATTTTACTTGCATAGCCAATTTCTACCGCATCCGAATAGTCCAAACTAATAGTCCCGCCACTTCTTACTTGACCTCAAACGCATGAGTGACGCTTCTAGTATCATGAACGATGGTGACCACTATCAGCGACACTATCACTTGGCATGCTCATTTGCCAGTGATTACCGTAAAAATGCGTAAACAAACATTGACCTTTACAGCATGTATAATACAACTACACGTAATTCAACATTATAAGGCACACCGACAGCAATTAAGGGCTGTCGTACATACTTTTTGCGAGCAGCTCCCTCGCCGCCGGACTGACAGACCGACGGCATAGCTTTATGTAAAGAATGTGGAACTACATACATGCAGACATTTCAATTAATAACCGACTTATAGAAATATTGCTTTACTTTCCCTCTTCCTTTGTGTTTACTGGCGACAGCTAGAGTAGTATTTTTTACATCCAAAGCTAAGTGTTGTGCGTTGGGAATAATTTAAAACGTTTCAATGCTCAAAGTACCTAGATGCTCCCAATATTCTGATGCCTATTGAGGCATCAGAATAATTGTATGAAAAAATAGAAGTAGTCCACTTGAATCTCGTAGCTCATCATTTACGCTTAAAATACAAAAATCTCATAGTTTCAAGTGAACACAAATCCCACGAAGTCATACATTACATAGTCAGTAAATATAGATATGCAGTGCACTTTGGTTATTGTTCAGACCAATCACTATATTACATGACATTACACTTAATATCACAAAAAAATATGTGTATTCCCATCCGCGCCAACGAATCGAACTTAATACCATCAGCGGCACAAAAAAACCCGCCTGTCTCGATACCATTCAGCGAAATGAAAAAGGCAATTTGATTCTCATCTTGTATAAAGAAACGTGTTTGAATGTATAACGAATGGGTAATTAATATAACTATTCATTTGTACATACTCTAGTAAAAAGGAAATGTATTTGATAGCACATTTTAAGACACTTTAGAGTTTCGAACCTCGATCCAATTTTAATCAGTACTTGGTCGTGGTACTTTTGCGTGTATAATGTGAAAAAAAAATGAAGCCCAGCAATGGATTGTGATGACATTAGATACTGACAGGATCACTTTGCCGTCCGTCCCTTTGTAAAGATGTGGTTTTCCTGAGAACGGAGGGTAATATGGCATCACAAAAGTTTTTTTTCGTAAACTGTACTTCTTCGGTTTTCTTTATCGACAAGCCTTAAATAGAAATACAGCCCTATTTGAAGTTTCCTCGTTTTACTATTGCTGCTCCAGAGGTCATTCTCATTGCATCTCTTATGCGATGAGGCCTGCGCTTTTGGAACCTGTATACGAACCTCAAACGTGAAGCAACCTTTTTTCATTAGTAGTATTGTGGAGGTCAACTGCCAGATGAAACATACAAGATCCTACCTCCTATTGAACAACTTATATTTATAGTTGGGATTTTACGACTTGAATAACCCTGGAGAAATATATTTACTTATTTATTTTTTAATTCCACTACATAGCATCCCGGATATGCCTCAGAAAAATGCTCGTATAATATGTTACATGTATGTACGCGTATGTGAAAATTGCGCAGATGTGGATGGAATTTCATTCTTCAGCGACCGATGGGATAATGGATATTTTTTTTACAACTATTAAATGAAAATTACTCTTACATAATACAGAATTGCATATTAAACGCTAAGGTTTTGAAGTAGAAAAAAGTATGACATAAAATTATCAATGTAATGTAAGGTACATTTATAAATCTTCGTCACATTATCGTATTTTTCACTTCGGCAACCTTCATTTTATTTTTCAGAATCCCACATTATCCTATATGTATATATATATATCCTATCGAGACTGGGTAACTTTAAAATATCTCCCTGATAAGGTGGTGGATGTCCCAAAAGGAAAAAATATTTAATTGCCAATTGCCAACAAAATATTTATTAATTTATTTACACTTCATTGTGTGAACTAAATACTATACTATACTATTTCTCTTCCAGTCAACCTATGGTGTAGGAGAGAAATTATTGGCAGGTGGCAACAATAAAACTTATAAATAAAAATAAAAATACTACATACATATTTGTATTTATAATAAAAAATTAGAATAGTTTTAAAAATATGATATACAGAAACATATATATTAAAATATATAGCAAAAATACACTTGTACATACCAAATATACTTAAAATCATGTATTAAAATTGATCCCAGTTTATGGGATAAATCCATAGAACACCCGTCTTCAGATAGTGCTCTCGGATTAGTCTCTTGAAGGTAAATATTCTATTGTCCAAGGCTCCGTTCTCTTAACGCTTGGCGATCGTCTTAGGAAAATAGAAATACAGCGAATTGTTGGTAATCGCCTATTTATTTACCGTAACAAAATGCAAAGCAGATGATATAAACTCATAAACTTAATTCGTGCTCGCCTTGTCCTAAATAATATGCGCAGGTATATTTAGGAAGTGATTCCAGTGTTCAGGCGATGCGTCATGGCGCAATATCGACGATTTGCAACGTTTCCACCACTTTTCCAAGAACGTCCCGACACTTGAATATTTTACCTTAAAGTATACTTGGGATCTAACACGTTCAATAAGAATTTATTATTTATTGTATAAAAGTCAGTCTATCAGTGTGAAAGTGAATATTTTAAAATCCGTCGATTTTCATGCTTTTATTACACAAAAGGATTAGATTTCCCAATATACTATATTAAATATCGAATTTGCTAAAAATATCACTTCAGGTTCACCATCAAATCCTAATAATAAATTAGGAGCTCATCTCGACGAAACAGATATATTGCAAAGCATGTCAAGGCGTTTAAAACTACATCATTACACAGACAAATCAACAATCTATACTAACATTACAAAGAGAAAAGCTTTGTATTTTTGTATGTTTGTAACGAATAAACTCAAAAACTACTGAACCGATTTTAAAAATGCTTTCACCATTAGAATGATACATTATCCCTGAGTAACATAGGCTATATTTATTACTAGAAAAAAATAAGTGATCCTTGCTAAAATTTCAGTAACGTGAACCAAGGTGTAGAAATGTAAATAGTTGAATGTAAAAAATAAGTTCAAGTTAAAAAAATAAACCGATTACAAATAAATTAATTGAATACATAAAACTAAAAAAAAAGCAATTTTGATAAAAATTTATATGTTATAAAAAAAATTTAAAAATACGTTGGCAAGTACTAATTTAAAATTTAAAGAAAAATAAAACATACCTATGGCCTTTATAAAGATAAAATTATTAATATATCTTAAAATGTTTAAAAATAAATGTACATCCTTGCGAAGCCGGGGCGGGCCGCTAGTTATGTATATAAAGCATTTCATCTACATTGTTCGAAGTATATAGGTAAAACATTGTCGTTACAGGATTGATCTTGTAAAAGCGGTTTGGATTACCCTCGGGGCAACACGGTAAATAGCCACAGCGATCCCGTTGTGTCCCATGCAGAGGATGTGGGTAGAAAATGCTCGAGTCCCACATACCGCCTTCACGAGGAGGCTTTTCCCATTGGTAAAAAAGAAAACAGTGCGTAATGTAAATCAGTTAACAAGCTCCGATAAAATAATAAAACTATATACTTTTCCTTACGACTTACCTATGTATACAAGAAAACTGAGTAATTTTATATCAACTAAAAGTAACATTTAAATTTTTGACATGTTCAATTTCAGACAAGTTGGTAGTGATAATGTCAATAAAGGCCTGCTTAAAGTTTTTATACCACCCGCACACGGGGAATCTTAGTGTGTGGGTGTAAGTCTTGTCTTTATTTTATTTATATAGTTAGGTAAAAGAAAAGTGACGAGATTCCGTCGTAAATTCGCAATTATACCTACAGCAGTTATTAAAACTTCGTCTCTCACTTCACAATGCAAGCTCACTAGAACATCTAGTTTGTTTTCTTGAACTGCAAATACTCTACAGTTTAGCATTATTTGTGTAAGTCGCGGAGTCGCGGCTGGTTTTAAGCCGACGCCGGCAGCGCGCAGGAAACGCGGCGAAAAACTTCCAAGAGGAAGACGACAGTTTGCGATTGCGGGCTCGGTGTCCAGGGAATGTACTCTAGGGGCACGTAATGACGCGTCCCGGAACAGCCAGGTGGATCGGAGGCCGCGTATGGGCAAGGAATGCCGGCGCGCTGCGCCTCGCCTGGGAACACGCCGCCCGCCAGCTCCTATCGATCGCTATACATTTGTAAAACCTGCTCCGTGATAACGGCTTTCCTAGTAAGACTGATGCCATTATATCCGTGAACACAGACAGTAACAACTGCGCGACTTGTACCTCACGTCACAATGAACTCTTGACGCAACAACGATCACTATTTGCGTGTAATTAATAGGTTGTTTCTTCTACCTTAATTGCATACAGGGGCGGCCTAGAATACTAGAATACTACCCCCAATCTCATGCTGGCAAAACAGGGTGTCGTACGAGGCGACAGAGTCAGCCTGCTTGGTAGTAGGGCTTCGCG
This sequence comes from Megathymus violae, assembly GCA_003671415.1. Classification (NCBI taxonomy): domain Eukaryota; kingdom Metazoa; phylum Arthropoda; class Insecta; order Lepidoptera; family Hesperiidae; genus Megathymus; species Megathymus violae. The sequence goes on along the minus strand of PDGT01000023.1, from coordinate 4,067,646 downwards.
TAAATATTATATTATCAGTATTATTATTAAGTCATTAATATTGTTACTGGTATTATTATCTTTCCGTGAAGCCTGCCTGGCTACTTACCACGCTCCTGCTTGAGTCAGCCACCAAACGACTCGACGTGTTCCGGCTGGGGGCTTAAGAGCCAGTACATTCTTCCTTACCTTCTTCTCATTTTCTGGCCGACAACGCATCAGTGATACCTTTGGCCTTGCTGATGTCCATGGGCGACGGTGACCAATTACCATTAGGCGGCTCGTCTGCTGGTTTATCGGCTATTAACATTAAAAGAAAATAGAAAGATGCCAGGAGAAACATATTAGTATTTTCATGGTTTCTTTTAATTTAAACAATTCTATAGCCTAGACAGTTCTCAGTCGCCATCTTCCCTGATGATCGGCTGTACTCGAGTACCCTGACATCAACAGACATTTGGGTATGTGACAGATAAATATTTTTCTTTATCATGCGAAATACTCCAGTAGGAGTATGTATCACGCAAATCTAATTAAGTTCATTAAATCTTATTAAAAGTTCGGTAATAGACAATCCACCAATTGAACGTACAAAAAATACATATATGAGTGTAATTCATGATTAAGATTGTTACTTATGTTTAATAATTCTATCAGGTATGTAGTATTTAATTATAGCAAATATTAATTCATGGAAGTCATCTTGTAAACAATAAGTAGCCAAGTAGCAAGAAATGATAACCTACTGTGTTCCATAGTAGTGTATAGTGTAATTCGAACAGATTCGTTCATCCGTAACGTGTAGCAGGAACGGTGCGAGTGCGTATTTTATTTGAGTATAGGCTTTGTATTTAAATGAGGCGAATGTAAAAGGAAACAGGAACCATTCACCAATCACTTCGGGGTGATAACACTGGTGTAGCGTAGTCTAACGTGAGCGTCGTGGCGTTCGAGAGTAAGAATTCAGTGAATATAATTTAAGCGAATTCAGTGAATATAATTTAATATACGGGACTGTATATATCGTTACCCGTAGATACTAAATCGAACAATGGCCATTTAACATTCGGTAGCCGATCGCGGTTTCTTGGCACTACGTGAAACTGCAAGTGCACAAGAATTTATTATTGCTTGAGGTCACGCGACGCATGTTAAGCAGGCCCACGGGCGGCAGTCGGGCATCGGTGAACGATGTCGTCCCGCACCCGTGCGTGCTCGGCTCCGACGACGCGACGCTTCGACGATTGTGCGAATTATTAAATATTGAATTCCGCGAATCGACCGGAAGTGACTCTTACAATATGCGCGTCGGGTGCGTACAATGATCGATTTGGATGGCCCCAACTCGATACGACACTCTTCGCCTAACCCATCGATAAGATCGTTCGTACAGCGGATGCCCGAAAATTTCGAACATACGACATGGGTGAACAAAGCCTTTAGAACCGTTATAGATTTATATTACATGGAACTAAAATAAAATGTCATTGAAAAAAAAAATTGCCAAAGTGTTAAAGGCTGATTATTGAAAACTACTATAAAATATATGAAAAACTAATATACATTAAATGGAGTAAGTTATTCCAAGGTGTGTTCAGTCCGCAACATACGGAGGCCACCGTCGTCGATAGACGGACGGACGTGCGCGCCGATTCAGCATTATACAGTCGCCACGGGTATTCAGCGCTGCCAAGATGCACGTGCGATAACGCATTCTTTGTATCAAAGTTTTTATACTTTTCATTTGTTCTTTATACAATATTTGACATATGTCTCCAAGAATAACAGTGACCTACAATAGTAATATATAGTTATGCAAGAGACATGAAGAATCCTTTTACAACCGCGTAAAAGATGCTTAAATTTCGAAGGTGTAATTGAACAGACTTTTTTTCATTATAAAGTTTTGAAACCGTTATTGGTCTCTCAGGTAAAAACCTAAGTTACATACCTACTTGGTAAACGCAGTTTGGTTTTTACAAACGTTATCCTTGGGATGGATAAGATAGACAGATATGTATACTCTTTAGTGCACAAACAATAAGGTAAAAAAACATTGATCAATAACTAATATTAGAGTAAATTAATTGAAAACATAGTAAATAAAAAAATACTGAAGTCGTTAAACATAATAATATTTTGCATCACGCGATGACAATCGGAATTTGTAAAATATATGATATATAAATAATTTTATATGATTTGAGACAGCCAGACACGTTCCGAGCAGCTTCAGAACGAAGGGTTCCTCGAATTGTATTTTCATGTCACATTTCCCAGTATTATTGGCTAACGTCACGCTTCGACGCAGATAACATCAACTTCGGCGTGCTATAACCCGTGTACTAGATTTACACTTTGAATTGTTTGTTATTCACAATGGTAGATTAAAGTAATTCTGACAGTGAGATAGTCCGATTACATCCACTGTCGCTTGTTGTAAAACACGATTATATGATTCTGTGCGCTGTAAAGAAAATTTTATAGTTGTTATTTTTAACAACAGCTAACTGATAATATAATTATTATTTAGTATTCGCAAAAAACCCGCTTCGCTCAACGTTAAATCAAAATTTCCCTACTAGGTTTTAAATAATTACTTCCATCAACTAAACTTAACAACGTCATTCAGGATAACGTTTACAACAGTACTTTTTACGTTTTGCTTTTTGTGTATATTATATCATTATGTTCTTCTGAGTAAGGCTTTTGTAGTTCCTTATCGATTTCCTTTACTGATAAATCTATTGAACAAAATCTCAGTGGTGTTCGATATAACTGATTGTAAAGAAAGTGGTGATAATGGTTCTTTTTAATGTATTCGTTACGACATCTAGGAACTGGCCTTTTATTGAGTTGCAGAGCTTGTCATCGCCGCCGCTGAAATTCTCGACCAAATATTGAATATTATTTGTAGCCAACGGTGCGGACCGATTACATGAAACTGACGACTGGGAACTTACGGATTTATTCTAGGGATGTTGTGGATGTGAAATTTCGGATTCAGATATGGATACGGTTATATTAGTAATATTTTACAGGTTTCGTTTACGGTTTCAGATATGATTTTATTTCGGATATCCGATAGCTTCGGTTACGGTTACGAAGCTTCATAACACCCTTGATTTATTAAATCGATATTTATAACTACAATCTATCCACACAGCTCAAACTCGGCGAAATATTTAATGACAGCCAAATTTTCTCGGCTGGGGGATGATTACACAAAACCGTTGGAACGTCGACGGCGGGTGCGACGGCTCTGCGTGATCGCGTGCACACCGGAGCCCCGTAGGGCCGCGCGGTTCGGATCTTACAGACAGTCGGACACGCAACCATCTTCCAGCTAATCGGAGCTCGCATCGAGCAATTAGTCTTCTCAGTAGCGAGGACTACTCTTGATCGTACAATATACATAGACATGGTAACGGGAAGAGGTAAATGTGATCTAGGAACTTTACGAGATAGGAAGGTAATGCATAATTAGCAGTTTTATTATAATGTACGATACTGTCCTTATATATTTCGCGCGTCGTATTATGATATAATTTACACGGTATGGTGATGCTTGGGGAACAGTACTCTTTACTGTTGAATCCAAATGGTGTCTTACATCAGATGACGTTTGGAAGAGAGCCTTATGGTGGAGGGTCAGTAATGGCATGGGACGTCATCTCTCATAATGAAAGGGGTTAAGGCCGCAGTCCGCCACGCCGGCCAAGTGCGGGCTAGCAGACTTCACACTGCTTTTAGAACATTATGAAGAACTTTTAGGGTTCCTCGCGATGTTTTTTTTCACCAAAGAAAGTTGTAATTCATCTGTGACATGCACAAATATTTTGAAACGTTGGAGGTGTGTGCAGGATTTGAATCGATTCTCCCGTGCGGGAGATCGACGTTCAAATTAGACTACATTCACAGCTAAACAAGACAATAAATAGTCATGTTGTATACGACCCGAGCTACACTTCTATCTATCATATTCTATCATACAATCGGTGAGATCCTAGACAGGGGATCACTGAGTTCTTGTGAACGTCGCTAGCTCTATAACAGATTTATAAAGAGTTGGCGTGGAAGTGACTATGTTTTATTGGACAGCTGATATTTTTCATTATCCTGTTGATATTCGATCCGAGGACAAGATGTCGTCTATTATGCTTGCGGTGTGAAATTAACAGGATGTGTTAAGACTGGCAGCCACACCGCACGTGGTGGTATCGCATGGAATAATAACATTGAATGAATAACGAACAAGTATTAGGTTACTGAGCATAGAATTTACCTGTTATTTATTGGTTATTATAATATAAAAAAGTAGCTTTTACTAGATGGCACGGTATGGATCTCTCCTTGTAATTGAAGAGGTAAAGACTGTAATGATGACCACATAGCCCAGTTGGTAGTGACCCTGCCTGCCGAGCGAATGGTTCCGGGTTCGATTCCCGGCCGGGGCAGACATTTATGTGACAGTTAAATGTTTGTTCTCGGGTCATGGGGGTTTGTAATGTCATATTTGTGTTCGTATATGCCACCAGTAACAGAGGGAATCCTAGTGCGGGGGTGCGAGTGTGTAAACGTTTATTTTTTTATTTATTCCGTGGTTGGTTTAATGGTCGAATCAAACAGTTCTAAAAAGTCTAAAAAGTCTTTATCGCTCACGCATCCAACTCCCGACAGTGTTCGCAGTTGCATTACGGGTTTTTTTCTTTGGTTGGACACAAACCGTCAGACTGCGAGCGATTCAGTCTATCAATTCCAAAATACTACTTAACTGGCCGCCATAACCACATCGCCACCAGGCGGACCGCGGCCGGCGAAAAGGTTGCATGTAACCTTGAATTAGAACAATTCGCGCGTAATGCAGGACTCGTTCGCAGTACTGAACTGACTTCATTATAGTGGACAATGACAGCTCCGGCAAAAACTGTATGTAAATTTTTAGGGTTGTCGCTATAAGACAGTCAGTGTAAGGAACATAGGTGATAATTAAAGTACTTGTAAAAAAAAATTACATAAGCATATCAGTGATATTTATATGGATAATTTTATTTAATATCCAAATGGAGGGTCAAGTAACAAATGATATAGTGGTGACACCACAGAATAATCTTAATATTAGAACAAACTTAAAACTTTACTAACTACCTAAAAAACTTAAAACCCATTCTACCTATTGCATCGACCGTCATTATTTGCATACATATAAGTTTATTCATCAATACTAAAAGAGAAGGAATGAAATAAAATATTTATTTCATCGCTAAAATTTACTGTACAACAACTGAATATAATACAATATATCATTCGAACATTTTAAAAATCTAATTTTAAACACACTCGTGACACTTGACACAATAATATCGCTCGTAATTGAAGTCGAAATTTGAATTTAATTTGTACCAAATCATTTATTTACCTATAACTAATGATTATGACAGCGGCAACCCTTCAGAGTTCATGACTAGTAATTATAAAATCACTAAGCGATAATTGAAGCACGAAGGTTCCAGTTGCACGTAATACACACATACAAAGTTATTTAGCCTTTCAAACATAACCCAGCTCTTATAAATGTTCGCTTTTAAAAAAAAAAATCAGCAATAAAACTATATTGTGAATATACATTTTCTTTTTGTATCATAAAATCGTAATAACGAAAGTAAAATACAATTGGGAAGGGCAAATTACTATTAAAATATCTGAAGTGACATAACATAACACTGTGTAGAATATACCTTTTTATATCAGTAGCCAAGAAACGAGTACACCTGCCATCTGGTGGATAATGGCCCTGGCATTAACGACGCGTTGCCGGCTAAATTGAAATAGGTGAACTAGCCGTAATTGTTTCCGAGATGACCCGCAACATTAAAATTGACCAAGGTTTGATTTAAATGGTCATACATCCACTGCTCTAGGATTCCCTGAGTTGCGGATGGGATTGACATACACCAAAATCGACTTCAGAAACAGTCATGACCCAAAGCAAACATTTGTCTGTAATTAATTACGTCGTTCTGGAATCAAACTTGTGATCCTCAGGCATGCAAAGTCACTTCAATCAAATGGGTTGCAGGATCAACAAGCTACAACAAAACAGTCGAAATAGGGAGCTCGATGTAAGTAAGAGTTAAATAGGTACATACGTTTAAGCGTCCATAAGAAGGAAGATTAGTTTTTTATACAAGTATAATTTTTTAAGGTAGTTTTATAAATCGACGAATATTCGAACACGTACCTTCCTGTTAAATACAACATTTAAGTCCTTGACGTCAGGTGATCGTAATGAGTCATTTGCGGGGAACAGCGCTTTGGTTACGGATCTAAAATTTTATCACGCTCACCTTTATTTAAATGAATGTTACGTAACTTGTACCAACACACAAAAAATTCATAAAATGTATTCAACCAAATAATTATTTACCGTTTGAACAGGTATAATTCACGTGATACACGACGATTAATATCACTAAATTAAATAAAATTAATTCAGGGGTCGGGCAAATTCCAGGCATATGCAGGATGCAAAATATTTATCACAATTTATTAATATTACCGACATAATCTTCAGTTGATTATATCATCTCACTGTCTCAGATCTAAACTGCAATATTAATATCGAGTGGGATGCGTTTTCCATATGAACTAAAAAGCATTAAAATTATTATTGTTTCATCAACATTTAGGAATGAAATATAAAAAGAAACAAAACCACAAAAAAAACACTGATAAAAACATTTTGATTTTAAGGACAAACGTGATATTTTTTATTTGTGATAGTATATCTAGTATTATTTTAAATACTAATTTGTGTATCTTTTAGTTCCTTTCATAAAACAATTATATGCTTAGAGAAGTATATAAATAAAATGTCGTAAATTTTCGAGAATATAATTACGGTATCAGTCATGACGTCGAGACTCGAGTTGCCATCTGTCCCGGGTAATGGAACGATTCGTGAAATAGAGGATAAATGTTCGTTAATAGTTTATTAAGTTACCAGCTGTTGCGTTCCAGCTGTTTTATAAATAAACTGAATTCATGGAACTATAAAAATTACTGCAAAATTCACACAGACCTTGCGTGGACAAAGGGTTTGGAATGAACGGTAGGCATCCGTATATCTCATTCAGTTGTGTAAGAGGAAAAAAATGTTATTAGTGTACGAGAACACAACACCTCGGCGGAGGTCTGGACCGAAGTTCAATATTTATTTAAGCTGAGGGCAGGCGGCTTTCGCGGGCAGAGGGCGAGCCGTCCGCTCGAGATGCTAACCGAATGTTAATATTCCCGATGAAGCCATTTGCTGAACGTGCACCGCTAACGTAATGAGCTCGCGCTGCCTTTCTTGAAACCCATCAGAATCGACGACCGTGCAATATCTATATTAATGCATGAATTATTATTATGCGATGCGATATTCAAGAATCGATACTCCGCCGTGGTTTCCGAAGGCATGTGAAGGTGTAGGTATCAAGCTATTGTGTGATTAAGTATCGATTCAGTGAACAATTTTATTCAATAGTTAACTTGTTAACTTAATGAATTTTGAAGTGCCAATCTTAGGGCACCGTACATCCCATGGCAAAACTGACTTCTATATAATTATTCGCTTGTTTCTTAACTCTTGTCTGTCAACCAGAAACCGATCTTCTAATCTGGTTGAAAAAGTTCAAATGTTTAAATGTACCTATTATATTATATTATCGGGTGACGCATAAATGGTATACCGTAATTTGTATAATTAATAACCTGTTTGTAAGTAAAACATGTAATGTATGAAATGACAAGATTTGTTAAGAGCGACTTAATACTTTTTTATAATACTAAATAAAAAGCATTATATATAGCATATTATTAAAAAAATCTACCTATAATAATTGTTAATAATAATAAATTGTTTTCGTTTTCTACCTACCTACACATATACCTTCTCCTTACCTCCTGTGTTTTAGGCACCTATAGAAGTTTTATCTCACTCAATTTTTTTTAAATAATAAATATAAGTTTTAACTTATAGTTACATACACACATAACACGACAACCTCAGTCTTTACGTTTATAGAGGAAACTGAAAATATTTTTGGATTCGAAAACTGAATATTATCCTGAGTCTGATTGAACTTAATCCGTTTTTTTTCTTATCAAATGTTGCCGGTTAGAGCAAGTTTAATAAGCAAATAACAATCTGCAACACGGTTTGTATTGTACACGCACGTATCTACAGTGTAAACATGTGTAGTGTTTGCTGTAAAACAACATACAGTCGAGAATATTACAGATGGTATATCAAATATATAGTAATTCCTAGAAATTACTCGAATTTAACATCATTCAGTAATATTAGTACAATAAAAACTGACGTTTACAATAAATCGAGTGTTTCAATCGTATCATATTTATACCCTTTTTTTTTTTTTTTTTTT
>PDGT01000023.1:4048849-4059232 GCA_003671415.1 Megathymus violae | reverse complement strand
CGGATGATATCCAGGACGCCCGGGTGGCAGTCCTAGACCTATGTCGGACTCGGCACTTTGGGAGTGCAATACCGTACTAAACCCCTGCGGGAGCCTTCAGCCGCTTTAATTGGGGGGGCCCCGGATCTGCAGGCAACAGGATCCCTCCAGCGACAGGCTGGCCTCGGCGAAAAGGCCAGACTTCTCCTCCATGGGGACTGTCCGGCTCACCTCTGAACAGTCCCAACGACGCCGTGTCTAGCAGGGCCGGGTTCCCATCCCGGCCCGACACGATCATATTTATACCCTCGCCGCATCTTATTTTAGAGAACTTTCAAAGTGCCGGTGCCAAATCTTCACGATTGATAGCATAGAAATAGAAACGTACCCACTATGGTTAATTGTAAACATCAAGACTCCCTGTAACGTTGTGCACGTCACCGAAAAAGTCTTGCGTGACGTCATCAAAGTTATGAAAGGAATGGCACGGACGATTTTCATTGTTTCATGTTACTATTTAGAAAAACATAGTCTACCATACTAGTGTCTAATGACACTCATCTACGTTACGTAATTTGAAATGAACTCCGCATATGTAAGCTATCTCAAAAGTAGTTAGATACTTGGCAGTGACGTCGCGCCTACTTAAAAAAACCATTACTTACACTCGTTCGATATGAAGACGTAAAAGCTCATTCGCGTCTATTTACCGTGCGGTACTCGTATATCACCATTCATCCTCATTTCGAGATCGGTATCGTATTTCCCACGCGACATTCCTCGCCGATACAGCGCTGGTGGTCCTCACTGCTACGTATAGGTGTACCTGTATGTATTAGTGTAACTAATAACGACAGACTGTGTCAACTCAAGATCGCAGTTTGAAATTCGATTTCCATTGCGTTTTACGATGTCATAAATACTTTCTGGTACCGTTTACTAAGGCTCGTTCAGAAGGCAAAATATATCCTTGGATAAGATAAAGTACGCCAAATCCTTCATTGTAATACGTACATACCTATATGTATTATGTTTTTCTTTGTAAAGTCGTGCCTCCGAGTTTAAGTAAATAATCATTAACGCAAATGGTGCCACTGTATGGTTTACTAATAAAAGTTTTCAGTCATGTTATATAACTTCTGTTTACTAAACTTAATATCATCATTTCCCGGCCCTCATCCCAATCATTTGGGGTCGGTACAGTGTGTCCTCTTCTTCCATACATCTCTATTTTTCGTCATTTCAGTGCACACATCCTTAATCTTCATATCGTCTTCCACATAATCCATCCACCTCATCTTCGTTCTTCCACTTCCCTTATATTCATCTACATCCATTCTCAGCATTCTCACGTCACATGACATTCCTCCCTACGCATTACGAGTCCATACCGTGATAAACGGTACTAAACTGAACAACCGAGTCAAATAATCATTGGAAAGAAACCACAACAAAATACCACAGAATTATATTTAAGCATTATAGCATTTCTATATAGAATTAAGTGGTTAAAGCTGATAAGGGGATGCACCGGACGGAATCCTTCAAGTGGGTCGGTTTACGGTGATGCTTTAATTACAAAAAACCCATTTATGCATTTATAATCTGACGATTTATGTGCAACGTAATGTTTTTGTTATGTAAATAACCGGCAAACGAACAGATGAGCCACGTGATAGTTACTGGCCGCTAATACCCATGACAAGTACGAAACACCAAAGACACTGACACGTTAAGTCTGTCCCGATTGTTGAATAAATCGTAAGTAATGTTCTATGAACTGCCAATACTTGGGTTGGCTACTAACCCCTGCATCATTCTGCACCGGAGTACTGTAAACTAGCTTAGGCCTGCTAACATACGAACCTCTTAGAATATAACAAATTACTCATACATGCCAGAACCTACTATATATCTTGAGCACTGTTATACATACTTTGATAAAGGTAATCTTTGAAGAACGAAAGCAACCAAGCGCACCAGCACTATTTTACACTGTTGAACAATTATGATACCTACAAGACATAAGTTATAAGGCCCCTATATATTTTCTGTGATAAAAATAAAACGTTTAATGGGTAAATCACAAGCCTGTGTATCTATATATAACATACGTGCATATAACAAAAAAAAGAACAGACTATAATCTAGCTTAATATTGTGCAAGCTGAATTTTCCATAATAAATAAAGCATGGTTTAAAATGGATTTTCCAAGAAATAATTCTGACTATTTTAAGACAATTGACTTTTAATAATGGGCAAACGTTAAATGGCGCACAATTATTATTATTATTATTATTAATTAGATGATACTAAAAATAAAACTTTGGCGGGACTAAATCACCAAATATTTATTGTGTTAAATTTAATACACACATATTTTTTTACAGGTATTATGACGAAACCATTCAATAGAAAAGTAAAACTAGGCACGTTTATAACTTATAATTTGGATGTATATTATATTATTATCTACAATACTTTATATAATACAGTTGAAGTTATGCCAATAAAGCGATAAATCATTAAAATCAGTATTTGTTAAAAAAAAGATAAAATCAGTATTTGTTGCTTAATAAAGCCTGCAAACTGAGTTTATAAAACAAAAATATAACTCACAAGCATAAATTTTTAACTTTATATTAATTTACTTAATTGAATATAAAAAGTATGAAAAAAACAGTATTTTTGTTTAACTTTTGATCTCTTTGTCTATGTCTGTTTATTATTTTCTGATGCTCAACCTACTTTCATAGATAACTTCATATATCCAAGTAATAAGGGGTAGTTTTAATGTGGTCAACGAAAAAGTACCTTGAATAAGCAAAACACGATTCGTCCAGGCCATTACGAGGAGGTGTTGTTTAAACAGTAACGTAAACGCGAAGAACACACGCGTGAGAACCGAGAGGAACTGGCCATTCGATCTGAACAAACTGACATTTCCGTTTCCAATCGTAAATTTACTGTTAGTGAATTTCATTAGGTCGCGTTTACGTGTAATGCAATGCACACGCCATTATCGTCACGCGACACTGTTATGTGTACTGCGAATTTTATTAAATTGAAAACTGAGAAGCGAATGGATATCTTAGAAAACTTTCAAAATTGGTTCAGATTCGTAGTAAATGAAGGTGGATTATAGCGCACTTTAAAAACGCTTATACTCAGACGTAATTAACACATCCAACAAATTTACACAATTAAGATATAAATTATCAAAAATCGAGTTTGTTTTTTTTTCTGTAACATAATAGCTGCTTGGGCCGGGAATCGAACCTTTTACTCTGCGAGCAGACTAACTGTAATAAAAGTCGTCCAACTTTAGTGTAGACGTTGGCTTAATGTTCAAAGTTGTAGTCAAAAATTTGCAAACAATTCACAGAAATTGCATCTGTCAAAATTCATAAATCAAAAATAAGAAGCATATATATTGAAACGGTATACGTTCGTTTTTCCGTTACTAGCCGACAAACGAGCAGGTTGTCCACCTGATGGTAAGTGGACATCGCCGCCCATGGAGGTCGTTGAAGAAAGCAAAAGACCTGCTCGTTACCTGCAACCGCCTGCATTTTACTGTTGTTTAAATATAGACAAAAATAGTCTTCAAGTCTTCATAGTAGGTATATAACATTTTTATTTTTGTCTTTGTTTACGAACTCTAATTCTGATAAATCAAAGTGCAATGAATTGATCCGCCCTTAATTGACTAGTAATTCTCAGAATGCAAGAGCAATGTAAACGGTGAAGCGAATACACCGTATTATATTACACGTTTTACTTACGCATCGAATTTACTGGCTAAATAATAGCTTATGAAATTCTATGTAAGAAATTCTACTTTATTGTAATACAATAATATGCTAATAAATAAGTTGCGAATTGACGTGAAAAAAATATCCGCAATTTACACTATTTATGTAAATTTTGGTCGAATTGATAGGTAGAAGATAATGGAATAACGTTTGTGGGGGATGTCAGATTCACGCTAAAATATTACGTTCAGGATTTAAACAAAAACAGGAAAAAAATATGAATGAAACAAATAACGAAGCGGTATATATTAGTTCATTGCCATTTCCTGTCGCGAATAACCTGAATGTGGGAAGTGTAAAAACGAATTTTATCTTACAATCTTGTAGCGGCTAAAGATGTAAGAAACAAAATATGTAGAATATGAGGCTTGCTTGCCCAAGCTCACTATAAGTTATTCCTTGACGATATGAAAATTTTATCTTGATTTTAAATGTTGCAAATCGTTTAAATAAAAAAATTGTCAGTCTTTGTGTTACTTTAAGATTCAAAAATCATTCGACCGTTTGGATTTACAAATCATGTTCGACATATCACTGAAAAGATATGGAAAGTAAATTGAATATTTTTATTAGCAAAAATAACCGCTGCGTGTTTTTGCAAATATTTCATTTGGATTATTATCATAGCGCACAAATACTGCATAAATATCGCCATTTAATAGTCTATGCAACAGGGATCACATTACTCGACATCCAATCATAATTCATGGCATCATGGCACATTTATAATACTGCCCTTTTAATAATGATCTTCACCAACAGTACAGAAGAGCAAGCTTTTATCCCACAACAACTGCAACGGTAGAAGTGCACAAAAAATAAGCTTTTGTATCTCGAATTCAAATCGGAAAAAAGTCCCCGAAGTAAGATCATAATGGTAGATAAATCATAAATAAAGGGACTATTGTTATGACGAAGCTCAGGATTCGACCACCCTAAACGGATAGTTAAAAGGAGTCTAGAGTTCAGTTTCAACTGCATTTAAATTGGTTAATCGTTAACAATCAAATTAGCGGTTTACTGCGACACACAGATCTCACCTTGTAATGCAAGATGTAGGAAGAACACTCTGTTGTCATGTTCTAATATGATTGATTAAAACGACAGTTCACAAAATAATACTTGTGGCAGTCAATAATTGAATTAGCGACTCCCGATGTTGGTTAACTCATTTGCGAACATTTGCGATAAACATAATATTAATTAAGTGACGAATTCCAAACAGAGGTTTCGTTTCGATGACACGTTGTTTTTACGAGACAATAACAAAGGATTAGTTAAACAAAATGTATTTCCTACCTGAACCCGGCCAACCGGTAGACGGTTGTAAAAGTCGACGTTGAAGTTTAAAATAAAATAATCGGGTCGACAAATCGAGTCATTTTAACATGTCAAGACAAGCCATCGGTTTTTTGTTAACAGACGCAGCGGGGCGCCATTCGTTGTTTTGTATATTTTATAGCCACTTCATTAGGAGCATTGTATCCAAACGGTAATTCAAAATACTTCTATTGACGTGTCAACTTTTGCAAAATGTGAAATTATTGCAGCTGTTCTTATTTCATAATTGACATTTATTTTATATTTGTCAAGGTAAACGGATAATATCCATTCCGATTACATCTTTCGATTTAAAATTCTATGTTTGTAATGTTATGCCTAATGAATAATCATCTTTATAATATTATCATCAATTCTAGTTGATTTATCAATATCAGTAGCATACAGTGTTCGATAATTAGATGGTTTCTGATAGCCGGTTACTGGAGTTTCTAACGAGTAATTAATTACCTCTTTTAAGGATCTAATCTAAAAACAAGCTACCCATATGCAATTATAATTGCGCACGGACATTATTTCGGCGGTAATAAAATACAATTAATTTGAGCACACAATACATACTAGACATAATTACAGTGTTTGTCATCAATGAGCAGAACAAAAGGTTAACGGCACATCGAATTTGATAAGTGATTCTTTACTGCAATGAAATATAGACCAATAGGCTATGCCACTGCCAATAGAGTTACAGATGTGTGAAAGAGACAGGTGAGGTTCACAAGCAGCTTGCAGCATGGCTGCTTGCATGGAGCAGCGTACGGCGTTGCGGAATGGGGGACGAGGGGAGGGCGAGGCAGCGGCGTGCAACAAAGCGCCTTCCGGGAACCGCCACAATACAGGTTTGCGGCGACGTGCGATACCTTCGCAGATACAGCCCGCGACCGGCCAGGTACTATTCACGATCGGCACCAGGCCCTTTGTCAACTAAATAACGAGGAGAAAGAACGGTACAGGCCAGTTAAACGTAGGTACTCGACTCGACTATTGGAAGCTCGGCGCGGAGAAATCTCAGAATCGTAAGGGAGCAAAAAATCTAGCCACTGAGGGTTCCGTATGGGAAAATTAAATGAGAGATAAAAGGTTATAGATGCCTTCACGAACAGGAATACAATACCTCGTCTATAACACGTTATTGCATCGAGAGTCGATTGGTTGATTGATTTATTGAGAGGGTAATTACCAAACGCCGGTGGAATTCACAAGACGCAGTGCTGCACCGCCTCGATATTAGATCCTGGTATGATGTAGTTAAGGTCCACTCGAGGCGATAAGAGCTGCGTAAAAGTAAAAGTGGGGTAATAAAATATAGTTCCCTCGTCCCAACGACCTGTTCTGACGGACCGCTGGATTTATGATGACCCGTACCGTCACTTTCCTCTCGATTCCACAGTCTTCAAATATTGCACCCATTTTAGTACAAATCCTCAATCTAAAGTGTATTCATTGAATTCCATAAGCATATAGACCCGGAGACTATAATTGAAGCCCTAAAGTATGTGAATATTTAATATTAGCTAGGTAAACAGTGGCGTGGCATGCATCTATGTATATACATGACACTGCCTGAAATAAGTATTCTCAAGGTCAGTTCTATGTAAGTTCAATTATTGCCCGTGAGTAAATGAGAAGAGCTATTGAGATTTTAACAAGCCTAAGACTAATTAATTACTTGACAGTATCTTGTAAGATAAAGGAAATCCCAATCGTAATTACATGTTCCACAACTGTAATTTTTCTACGTAGTATAGGGTCTTAGTCGTAATGACTAAATATGCATTGTAGCCCGGTGAGACTGCCTGCTGAGAGCGGTACCGCGTTGGATTCCCCTCAGCCACCGAAAACATTTATATGTATATTGTTCAAAAAGTTTTTGTTCCCGTATCGTAAACATTTCTAATGTTCTAATCGTATAAGTCCAAGCCATATAGAGAATCTCATCAAAGATATATGAGTGCGAGAGCGTTTTTCTTTTTAAAGTAATCAGAATCGCAATACGGAACATGCACTACAATGTAATGTTCGAACTCGATATGGTTCCCTGGCCATGCACGCATCTAATGATTCCGTTAAAAATACTCGCTAGTGACAATGTTCTTAGAATCTCTACCGGTAAATGAACTTACACATGCGTGAACCAGTCATAATATAATGGCGACATAATGACGTGTATTTCGCAGTAGCCAGCCTGTTTGGAGAAGTCACCCCACGCGTAGAACATCTATTGCTAAAATAAATTGTTCATTCTAATTATTTCGGATGTTATCCTTGTTTACCATAAAAGAGGACAATCTTGAAGATTATTTTTTTTTAATTATGATGTCAATACGCCAAAAACAACTCACTTTAAGCGGTGAGTTGGTAAGGTGTATAATTATGTTATATATTATACTTTGATTTTTATTATTATTAAATTGTTATTTTTATCTTTACACTATGTATGTAGTTCACATACTACTATATAGTTAAAATAAATAAATAAAAGCTAAATGACCCCGCAATTGGATTCCCTGTACAGAAATTAATATATTTGAATCCATATATACCGACATATAAAACTGAGATATCAAAAACACAACAGAAAAAAATCATTGATCTTTCACCAGAGATATTTAAGTGTTCTATAAATTTAATCTCCATCACACAATAAATGTTTGCCCCAGCCGGGAATCAAACCTTGAATATTCAACTCAGCTAACTTGGGTACAGGATCATGAAAAAAATGGAGAGTTGGTGTTTTGATTGCTCCACAGTTAGCGCAGCACAATCAAAAGCCTGAAGTTGGTTTCAATGGATTGTACGTATAAGCTTTGATATTGCCAGCTCGCAAAACACGTTGGCAAAATACGCTGTTGCAATCGTTTAATGTGCATCAGAGTTGTTGTAACTATTTCAAACCATGGAAAAAATGGCGACTGTCGACATAGGAATGAGTGCAATATATTGGTAATAATAACAATATTAAGGTGTGATATTTATATAATCGCGGACACTAAACTCCCGATATTTGTATTTTATACGGATATTTTGATTCTGTTATATGACTCATGGTCACCGTGAGACTGAGTTGAACGGGGAATCTTTTGACAGGTTACACTTGAAAGACACTAATGACAAATAAGCCTGTCAACTGTCCGTCTTGTTCAACTTCCTTTCTTAAATACGAGACATGACACCTCAAAACTAATGAGTGCCCGTTATATTTAAAATATTAAGATACAAATAGACAAAGATACAAATCACACTGATCGTGTGAATGTGGTTTATTTGAAATGATTAAGCCCCCTACGAAGATTATTATCGAACTAAAAGTCAACAATAATAAGGATAACTGAATTGAGCGCACATCTGCTGGCGTGGAGCGCGAGATAAAGTTAACTCAGCATTTATCTTTACGCATGGATCAACAATAATAAATGGCTTAATTCGCGTAAGCGACCGGGTTCGTTGTTTATTTTGCATTCTCTTTTTACATTCTGTATATTTTAGTTTAGCCTTGCGTGTCAGGGTACGTGTGTATGTATGTATGTATGTTTGTATGTTTATATGTTTGTATACATGTCTTCCACGTTAAAAATATCTAAAACTGCACACGTATTAAAAACTGATATTGTAAATTTGTCAATGACGTCAATAGGTACAATAATTTCCCAACTAATCAACCAATCAACCCAACTATACCCACCACCACCAGATCAGAATCAAAATAATCTCATAACATCGACAAATAAATGATTTTGCCGGCAGTTCAGGACGTCATTACAGTTTATTCGTAGAATAAAAATTTAAATTTTTAATTTATATTACAGTTTTGTACTGTAAGAAAGTCTTTGTTGAATCCTATAGTATAATTTTTTTTTCCGTGCAGTTTGGGTCATAAAAAATAAGCCGGCTAGGGCGGTGAGCACGTTGCGCGGGCGCAACGCCATTATCGATAAAAACAAATGAGTCATCGAAGGCAGGTGCACGGCGGCGGTGCGGTATACAAAGGGTGCAAAATTAAACTTAGATCTAAGTATTTATATTTATTTTTAATATAACTTGTTATATTCTAAACATTTGTACTTATAGTTTTTTAATACATACAAACCCAATTAATAATTTATTTTAAATCATTATTATTCTTAACGTTGTTTTTTCTATTTTTCTTTCATTTTTATCACAATCCCACAGAATGATAAAACTAAATACACTATCGATAACGTTTATCGACAATAATGATGTGCATCACTATGCCGCCCATAAGGCCAATGAGAGAGAGAGCAAAATACTCGCTTCACCGCTCCGACGTTTTATGATGCAAACTGCACGGAGAAAAAAATTGTACTATAAAAACAATTTCTGTTCAATAAACAAGCATGAATTCCATGTGACGTTGGTGATAGTTAATTTAACCAATATCTAAGTCTACTTCAGTTCTATAATTCATGAATTTTGCAAATCGTAACCTTTACTTAAGGGGTTAAACAGTCGGTTCATTTGATGATCATTTATTTCCGTGCGAATCCACACATTTTTAGAAAATCGTTGTAGGCGAAGTGAAACTATAAGGTGTAAGTAAATACTATGCAATTAAATATAAGGGTCTAAAAAGATGTTAGATTTGATTATCGATAAAGTTCTTTTTTAAATTTTTATTTACAATGCATCGCCTGCTTCCCACTAATTTTACAACGTCACCCTTAACGCTTTTCCCAAACGCTGTTACGAGATTAGGAAACGCATTTCCACATGCACAATTTACCAATCTAGACATCCGTTGACCGACTGTAAAAAAAAATAATTAGGTATATTGTGTTACCTACCACCATTAAATTATGTTCAAATCGATTTAGATATCAAATATTTTTTACACGGACAGACAGACTTAGTAAGATCGAGTATGATAACATTGAAAATAAAATATCGTGTAGGTACAGCAAGTTCGGACAAGTGTAAAATGACATAATACTTGGGTCCGTCGGTAGAGCCAGTATGTACCACGTAAGTCGTATCGTAAGCGCACTGAGTCATTCGATGTATTTAATAGGTACTTTAAAACATTACTTACTTATTGTTAGACTTAAATCACTAGTACGTTTACACATTCTTCGTTATTATCCACGTTCCAAAGACGACACGTGATTTAGTTTTGTCATTAAGCTGCTTTATTACTATTAAAACTAATTTATGCGGTTACGTTTATATTATAAATATCAAGGGACTCAAGAAGTTTCCGTCGGTGGCCATCACAGTTTAGATTGTTGTTAC
>PDGT01000023.1:4026671-4039481 GCA_003671415.1 Megathymus violae | reverse complement strand
CTAGAAATTAAACTTACAAACCAGGGTTCGAAAATATCCGATATTTATTATAAATATCAAAATATTGGTTATTTATCATAGATATCCAATATAAATACCAAAAGTATGATATATATCCATTTTGTATGAAAGTCATATTTTTATTTTATTGAATTATTTATGTTTACTATTTGCATATGGGTTACATAAACATAATAAATTAAAAAAAAAAACAAATGTTTTTAATGTTTTATTTATTTAGGTACTTAAAATCAGACAAATAAAACCAAAACATAAAATCTTCTTCTAGATCAGGGAAAATCAACTAAAAAACATATTACATCTAATATATAAAATTCTCGTGTCACAGTTTTAGTTACCGTACTTTTCCGAAACGGCTTGACCGATTTTGATGAAATTTGATATGTATATTCAGTAGGTCTGAGAATCCATTGTTATCAATTCTTTATACCCTTAAGTGACAAGAGTGGTCCACCCCCAATTTTTATTTTTTGACAAATTATTTTATTTTTATTTTTTTATTATATGGCATTAAAATACATACAACCCTAAATTTTCACCCTTCTACCATCAACCCCAATTTTTTAATAGCGATATTAGTAATTCAATTATTTTCAACCCAGGTTGATAACTGATTAATTATCACTTGATCAGTTATCTCCGCCAGGTGTCTACCGGTGTCACTTCTGGCCCAGCAAACAGCACGGAGTAGGGATGTGATCTCTTTTCACACTACCAACAGTTTTTGGTTATTATTATTATTGTTTGTGCATCAATCGTAATAGTGACGTTTACAATTATCATTTTACTATTTCAGTGTTATTTTCAAATAAATTTATCATTAATTCATATCACACCATGTTTTTCACACGAAGAATTAAATTAATTAATACTACGTGGCATGCTCTCCAGTGAGCAAACCATCTAGTTTGTTTGTGTTAGCTAAAGATGGGATAACAAAAAATATTGTACACTCTATTGTGTTAAGGATTTCATATTGTTTTTTAGTAAAATTATTATAATTAGTGATATATATAATTAATAATTTATATGGCAAAACAATGGTAGCAGTCTCAGCTAGTAAACATATGTAAACTAAAAAACAGAAATATTTCTGACACGACTGACGCCATCAAAATCGGCAGATGTGTTGCCATTTATGGATTAGAACTTACTATTAGAGAGTATGTTTTAACTCTACTCCGATGCTATCTACATTTGGAAAGTAAAAATACAGTAACAAACGCCAAAATTTACTCAATAATATAAAATGTTTAAACCATTTTCATATTGATATATATCATAAAAAATAATTTGATATATATCAGATATATATCATGATATATATCCTCGAACCCTGTTACAAACAGTGAATTTTAAGCCTTTTTTTTTCAGTTAAATTATATCACACTATGTACTGGTAACCGACCCTCACTTTGGGAAACAAGCATTATGTATATAGATGAAACGGTGCAGTAAATCTAGTTAACTCTTTGAACTGAGTTATTTGTTGAACAGCTGTGACATTTGGAACAGGCATTTTTACAAGTTTATAATTATTATGGTACATCGCCACAACTCAACAGCAAATAAAGACAAATTTAATAATGTTTAAGTAACAAAATAAAACTTTAAAATATTAAGTTCATTTTTACCATCTCAAGATTAACATATCTCATTAGAAAAGCAGCTAAGAGATTTTTAATTCTAATATTTAGATTTTATACCAGTACATTAGATTAAGATAAATAGACTATTCAGCTATTGGAAATATGCTTCTCATAATACATAGTAAGTTTCCATATGTTGCTACAGAACCCACAAGAAAAAATGCAGTTTCATGAGGGACTTAAATATTTTACACTTTCCTTCTTTATCCTTTTATGTATTGATATTTTCAGAGTATTATTTATTGTATTGGCTCCAAAAATCAAACAAAACATTATGTATTAACTACTTAACAGAAATTTCATATTAGCTAGTAATTTTTATCTTCTTATAAATGTCGAAAGTAGTTTCATATTTTTTTACATAACATGAGCTTGACAGCAATCTCAGATGATGGTATTTGGTAATAAAGTAGTAAGATGTGAGCGCAGTATCTAAAATTATCCTACACTCTTGTCTTGAAGACTTCCACATCATAGCTAGGTGGGAACACCTAAAGTAAATTTACATCAAATCGTGAGAAAGCCTCATTTTTCCCTCAGTCCAAATTTTCATAATGTTATGAATTTTATTTTATAATTTAAAGGTCACTTTTAGTTACGATTTTTCGTTATTTTATTTGCATACGTTTCTTGTAATAAATCGAAAAATACTTTATATATAAAAAAAAATATAAATCATATAATGACGAATACTTTAAGCTAGTATGTAGATATCTTGGTATAGGTAGATCAATTTATGGAATATATACTCATTCAATCATCTGAGAAAGTTTCTTACGAATAATAAAACTTAATATCGGCTAGATATATCAGAGCTTAATATCATGACATGACATGTATACTACACACAAAGTACAGTCGTAAATGCAATAAATAGTTATGTTATCAATTGGTAAAAAGTGAAGGTACGAAAGAAGAATTACTCACCAAATCTGAAGATGATAAATCCAACTTTCCAAGAATTAAAAAGTTTAACAACGCTGAAATTCAAACGCAATTGCCACAGTTCATTCACTACACTATTCTAGATTTTAATCTGTTCATATTGAATCTGATATAATAGCTATAATATTAAATGCAAAAGTTTCTCGGAGTTAAATTGTTGAAAAGTCATTCTATGTGTTCAACACGAACCACACCGTCGAATGCTAAAACAAGACTAAGATTGAATTGAATTTGAATTATACTGAATGAAGTGACATTTGATTGTTTGAGAAATGACATTTGATTTGACACAACACGTTGTCTACCGAGACTGCTATGACGCGTGTGATCGCTCACATTGACAGTTGACATTTTTGATAATGTTCACAAGGTGTTTGAACTGTTTTACCACAGACATTGACAACACCACAGAGTATATATTCAGTTAGAAACGAAGAATATAAATAAATTCTGAAGCTTTGGAGTACAAACATCCAGAATCTTTTCGACTGGAGAAAACGGAGAAGCCTGAATTTTATATGTGTTATTAAAACATTTTATTTTCTTATATCGACTATATTGCTTGATGTTTTTTGGCTAGATTGAGTTCATCTTTTCTATTTACTTTTATTTTCTTTTTTGACCTAGAGCATAGTCCTGATGTTTTAGTTTTTTGTAATGAATAATTTATTTATTTAACTAAAAAATTGGAGTAGTAGTAGTATGAACAAGAAAAAAAAAAGTTAAATCTGAGTACATGGAACGTCAGAGGGCTAAACAAACCAGGTAAACTAGAAAATGTAATAGGAGAAATGGTAAGATTGAAAGTACATGTAATGGGACTTAGTGAAATCAAACTAGTTGATAGTGGAAGCATTACGAAAGAGGAAGCCACACTTGACTATACAACGAATTCGTCTTAAATTCTTAATTCGTCTTAAATGAAATCACCACGGAGTTGTTATATTTGGTAAGAATGATGTATCAAGAAATATGTATCAAATATAATTCATTTTTCAAAAAGGTGTGTGATGCTTAAAATAAACGCTCATCTATTTAATCTTAACATCATACAGGTCTACGCACCTACTACAGATACCGATGATCAAGAAGTTGAAGAATTTTATGAAAGTATAAATACGATTGAAAAGTCAATAAAATCACAAGATATTATTATAGTAATGAGAGATTTAAATGCTAAAGTTGGAAAGGGAAAAAAAGGGAAAATTGTTGGGAATTTTGGATTGGGTTTAAGAAACGACATAGATGATAGGCTTGTGAACTTTTGTGCTGAGAATAATTAAATCATGATTAACACTTGGTTCGAACAAGATAACTCATATCATAAGAAATTAGATTGACTTTTTCATGATTAACGACCGATTCATAACTTCAGTCACCAACGTGAAAACCTATCCCGGTGCGGACGTAAATTCAGACCATAAGCCTTTATTTGCTAAAATTAACATTGAATTAAAGAAAGGTAATACCCAAGTCTTGCTTTAACAGAATCGATTTGGTCAAACTTAAAAACGAAACGACCAAAAGAGCGATTACTACCAATGTGAATAACTGTATTAAGACAATTCGTGAAAGTAAATATGATACTATTACAACACTTGAGACAAAAATCAAAGACATATAACATTGGAATCGCTAGGTAGCAGTACGATTAGCAAAAGACGACAGGATGATGAAATAATGCAATTAATGGATGTGCGTAAACAGAAAAATAATTTAGATAAATATAATGAAATAGACAAAAATATTAATCTGAAAATAATAACAGCAAGAGAACAATGGTTGACTAATAAATGCATAGAAATTGAAAAACTACAAACAAAAGCATGACAGTTACAATTTACATAAAAAGGATTTTATAGTGTCACAAAAATAAATTCTATACCACTTTAAGAAATAAAGATGGAACTATGGTTAGTGATGCAAAAGTAATTTATGGGATATGGGAAAAATATATGGAAAAATTATATAAGGATGAAAGGCCAAAATATTATTTATCACATGAATTTGATATGGAATCTCAAGGTCTTGAAATACTAAAATCTGAATTAATAGCAGCCCAACATCGGTTGAAAGACAGGAATACAGTAGACCCTGATGGTATAGTTGCAGAGGGATTAAATTAATACATGAGTGTAATGTGGACAAATTGGTTTCATTATTTAACAAGTGTTATATTTCGGATGATGTGCTTTCCGACGATTGGCTTTTGTTAATACACCATTACCAAAAAAAGCTAATGCTAAATACTGCGAAGAACATAGAATGATCAGTATCATGAGCCATTTTTTGAAAATATTCTTGATAATTATTCAAAACAGAATTTACAAAAAAACTTAGGAATATATAGGGGAAACACTGTTTGGATTCAGAGCTGGATTGGTCACTAGAGATGCTCTAATAGCAATCCAAGTATTAGTTCAGCTTTGCATAGATGTTAGAATGAATGTTTATATGTGTTTTATAGATTTTGAGAAAGCATTTGATAATGTCAAACACGATCAATTAATAACGATTTTAAAATAAATTGGAATTGATAAAAAGAGTTTGACATGAATAAAAAATTTATATTGGAAACAAAAAGCAAGAATAAAAATTAATAAAAAATTGACTAAAGAGGTTAAAATAGAAAAGGGAGTGAGACAAGGTTGTATCCTTTCACCCTGTCTATTTAACGTATACTCGGAAACTATTTTCAAAAAAGCTTTCGAAAATCTTGACCTGGGCATTCGGGAAAATGCTAAACTAATACAGAACATTCACTATGCAGATGATACTGTCCTTTTGGCAGAAAGACTAAATGACCTTCAAATTATGCTTTAAAAATTGAATCTGGTACTATTGGAATATGGCCTCAAAATTAACACAACTAAGACTAAATTCATGATTGTTGGTAAATATTTAAATTCGTCAGCAATTTTGCGATTAGGAAATGATTCTACAGAAAGAGTTAATTAATACAAATATCTCGGCTGTTGGTTAAATGAGGACTGGGAACCGGATCATGAAATTAGAATAAGACAAAACTCAATCCGATTTTGATTTGCATTAGGTAATGTGGATCTCGTGCGTCACACCTCTTTTAAGGACCTTGGAGTTCTAATGAGAGAACATCTGTCTTTCAACGACCACATTCTTGCAATATCGCACCTTTAGAATGAAAATGACTTAACTCAAAATTCCTGAAATTCCAGATTTTACTATAAATTTACTTAAAAAAGCCTACTCTAAAACCCCATGCTGAAAAAGAGCCCGAATTATGAGTGAGAAAGGGAAAACCTCATACATCAGTCTCTTTAAATTTACTCAAGACCATACATTTTTGAAAACTTTCTTCGTCATTTCCCATAAATTGCAATTTTTGAGTTAAGTCCCTTTCATTCTAAGGGTGCGAATATGCGTTAAAGCATACAAGGCGTTAGGTTTTGTGTTGCGTCAGTCATGAGGTATCGACAGTCTCGCTGTAACAAAAATGTTGTTTAAGCTTTTTTGAGGAGTGCACTAGAGAGTAGCGCAGTTATCTAGAGTCCACAATTTTCTTTTTCTATAAGAATTTTTTTTATTGATAAATTCGCGCTAATGCATTAACACGTGTTATAGTTGATAAAACTGATACGAATGTTTTGACAATTTAGTACATTCCTGGAGTAACAGATGTCGCTGTTGACGATAAGACAATTATCTAATGGAAGTTCTTATCTTAAACCAAAGATGTCACTATTTTGAATAAACTTACCAATAAATTATAATATAATTTACCAGATAACTAAAAAGCTAAAAAAAATGTGTCAGCATTAAAGAAATACCGCAAGTTTTTTTAATATTGTATCAAATAATATAATTATGTTTACTGGTAACAATGCTTTTTTGTCCACTTTCAAAAAAACAACTAATAACAAAACAATCCTAAGCTGTTATTTCGAGCAATCAGTAGAAGATAACCGTTCGGTAATTGGCTTTAGATATTATTCTAATGCAAATAATAAAGAAACAGATAGGTTGTGTTGGTAAGAGATAACTGCCATCTATGGAAGTTCTTAACACTAAAGGCATCATCGATGCGTTGTTGAGCAAGATGGAATCAGTGCACACGCATATCATTACGGGCTATTCGACAAAATTTCACTGTCGATTCTGTTAGAAGGGTGGTACAGAACCCTAGAACCATATAAGATTACCATTGGGATTAAACTATGTATGTAAGTGGTACAGAACCTAAATACCTACAAAAAGGAGGGTCTATTCGCTACTCAACAGGATGCACCACGGGCAAGGGAGGTTTGGGTTCAAACATGGATAGAACCTTGTATACCACAAGTTTCTTAATACTAATGAACTTACGTTATATAACTAAACAAACTTGTTTGGCATTTTATTTGTTTTCTACATTCCCAACCATCATCGTAAGAAACATCTCTATCACCTTATCAGCCATACTTATCAATACAAAATCATTAATTATTACCACTTCTTCTTATCCATCAGATCTATCATCACAAGCACTTATATTACACTAACTGGATGATCGGGAACTTAGTACGCTCGTGTGCTGTGAATAGCGTAATGCTCAGTGCACTTTGATTTTGTGTGCCCGTTTGAGAGTTTATAAGGGCTTTGATTCAAAGAGTGTCTTTACATCTTAAACTATTTAAGGATCATTACACCACGCATGTACAGATATGATAAAACATTAATTTAATTTATTACTTTTCTACTTTTTTTTGTTTTAGCAGATGTCTTTTTGGCATGTCTCAAGTAACGGAAGGTGCCCAGTGCGCGGCGGACCATGACCCCGCGCCACCAAGCCTGGATGCGCGTGGCAGTTGCTCGCAAACGCTCTTCTCGTGCTCGTCGAGCTGCTCGCTCCGTCTTAAACGTCAACCAGCCACGTATTTCTCCTTGATGTAAATTATACTAGAGAAAAGAAAATACATTTTTTTTAATTGCAGAGACAATAAGCAAGTTAGAATAGTGTCAACTGGTGCTTTTTATTTATATTTGATAAAATAATCTTTATTGCATCTAAAGAGACACACAACAGTTATGATTGTTATTGATGATAGCTATTGTTGCTGCCTGCTTTTTCTGCTACTTGTCTATGGAATAGATCTGTATAATAGTAAACAACCAGGAGTTAACATATCACGTGGTGATGTAGCTTCAAAACTTGATAAATTACGCTTAAAAATACAGAATTAAATAGCCAACATCATAGATAAACACAGGTCAGCACAGAAAGAAAGAATGCACTCAAAGATGCGAAGCAGAAAAAGAAGTGACTATGAAAAATATATCGAATATTTGCTGAAAAATATGAAAACTTATATAAAATAAGACACCTGACCCGAGAGCTGGAAGCGGTCTCACTCAGCGTATTTTTACCGCTATACAGTAAGGAAATGCTGATAGCATGGGCGCTGCACCATACAGGCCTAGGTATATACATTTATTTTAATTGATTATTTATTTTAGTTTAACTTTATACTAGCAAACTACCCTCGTTTCGCTTCGGAAAAACTACGTCTTACGGTAAGAAATAGTGTAGGTAACATTATATTTAATTAATTTATAACTTTTTTATTTATGGACGAATGGAGATGAAATGAACTTTAAATATTAAGTGATGCTTACTGCAATACATTAGTGAAAACCAGAACGTAAACGGTTAAACCGTTTCTGAGATTAGCGCTAACGACGCACAGACAAACAGATAAAAATTCTAACAACTATTGTTTTGTTTTCTTTTGCGTTAATAAAGGCTCCTAATAATATTTTTTCTCATTTATCGTTCTTCTACAGAAAGTTAGATCAGATATAATTTTATTACATGTATAAATAGATAAGACAATTACCAGTTGTTGTAACTCCGTACGTCGAACAATAGTTACTCGCAACTTTTCGCACTGTTTCGTTAATTGCTCTTGGAGCTTTGCTGTGTCCTTCTTGTATCGTAGTTTCCAGTATTCTAAAGATTGTTCTCGCTCCTAATAAAATTTATCATCATTTTACAAACATTTTTTGTGTTAATAAGCAATAAAGGAACAGAGGGACCACGCAATGTCTATTCGTAACAAAAAAGGCATCACCAACACGTTCCCGGCCAAGAAAAAAGGGAGTTACCTGGTTGTAAATACGTTTCGGTTGCAGAGTTCCAGTCAAAAAACGAGTTTATTGCTTCTTTTCCGGTCAGCAATCGGTGAAGCCTTTGTGTTACAGAAATCTATGGGCGACGCTGACCACACGCCATCAGGTAGCACGTCTTTCATTGTGCGAGAAGACGCAAGCCGGGCATGAGCGCAACAACAATGTTAATGCTGATGATACCTTTATCTGCAGCTCGTAAGCTCGCAGCAGTTCCTGGTGTATGCGATGCTCATGCTCCAAATTCGGGATCTTGGTCGGTGCTAAGTCGAATAGGTTCCGCAATTCTAACGATTCAGCGCGCGCGAACAACCATTTCTCAGCGTAGCACAGTTGACAATTTGTGTTTAAGAGGCAATCCTGATAAAATAAACACAGTATGAAATATGTACTAAAAGTCAACTTAGGTCAACTTCTTATAAGTATACTTAAGTACCTTACTTACCTTGATTTTATCACGAAGACATGCGGCTTTTTGATCGCAATTTCGAATTTCTGAAGTCCACTGACGTTTCTTAGATTGTAATGTACTAGATATTGCTTGAAGAGAACTAAAAAAATTTATAGTTACATAAAAACCGTCTTCAATTAGTTGACAGATTTGTAAGTGATTTTAAAAATCTAATTAATTCATAGTCACTTTCTGTATCATTTTAACCTCTCTTATCGTTTCGAAAAGACGATTTATGAAACATTACGTTTGTTCATAACTTTTTCTAAATATTCTTTGATCTTTTTAAAAAATATGTATAATTATATTTACGGGAAGTTTGTTTCAGATAAAAACTAGATAAGGCGAAAGAGAATTAAATAGAAGCTTCAAGTATCTGCAGAACTAATAGGTAAATTCTTAAGTACATCATATATGGCTCTCGGTATTTATGATTTTTCTACGTGTGTTTTTTTTTACTTTAAAAATACTCACAAAGTTAATAAAATACATTTTTGACATTCAGATCGCTTTCAGATTTATTAATGATTTTGTAATCTTAAAATTAAACTATTCAGTATTATATATATTTTTGTATTTAACAACGTAGGTACGTTTTGCCGTTTCTTTTTGGAGTATAATTTAAATAATAATAATATAACCAAACCTACGTTTTTAAGCGTTCATAACTGGTGCTTAATGCGGTAAGAGTGGTTGATGATTCCTCCAGGACTTCTATGGCGTGGTGCAGTGTATGACATTCTCCATTTTCCGCTATTTCTATCAATGTTCTTCGGATGACGTCCTTAACAATATTTCTGCAATAATATAAAGCGAACATCAAGATATAGAATTCCTGAATTAAAGTATAAGATGAGATAAAATCCAAATCGTGTATATTTTGCCACATATAATATACTTCTTTTTAAGTACTCGTAGTTCCTTGTCGCATGACCGCTCCAGACATTTGGCAAATGAGAGCTAGGCCGGAAAAATGTACTTTGGGATGACAAATACTACGCAGGACAGGCACCGATGAATTTACATGAAATCTCACAGGATTCCTATATGCGTCAAATTACTTTAATGAATGTAGAAATCGTACATAACCCGCTACCTCCCCGCGAGGCGCTTATAGGACGGTGCTGCCATACACGTAGTGCAGTGCAGTTAAATTCGTGCTATGTGTATTTGTGTGTGCAAGCGTATGTCCATGCATAATTGTATTTACTGTATTCGTATATGTGTATTCTATGTTTATTAGTTTTCAAACTCTAGTTATTATTAATGGATATTGAATTTTGAGTGATTTAATACATAGTCTGTGATAATGATGATGACGCCAGGTTTTAATAATTAATTTCCGTGTTAAAGTGAAAATTAGTGTATGAAGTAATTGAACTTTATACTTTGATATGAATTTTCAGAACGTTAGAAAAATTCATTTATTACCCATAAGTAAGTATTTGTTTAAGAACCAACAAAACTTTTTGAATGGTAAAATTAATACCATCGAACCCAAACAACGCTTGCTTTTTTTCTGATAATTTCCAGAAGTTCGAATAAACTGACCAAATTTTAATTATTGTGTAGAAAACATGTAGTTTTAATTCACACCATAAAATTAAAATTACTTTCTTGCCAACCCTGGAATATAACCTGGAAAATTCGCCTGTTTGGTCAAAAAAATATTTTTTATCGTATCCAAGTAAAAAGGATTCCATAGCACAATATGTAGTGATATTCGTGCATATCTTGAGATATAAGATATGTACATTATAAATATGTCTCATAATGTAAATAAATTTGTTTCAAGCGGGCTAGAGTCAAACTTAATTATTAGTGTGTATTCAAAGAATATGTTATAAAATTGTTGATTGTGGGAGTAGTTCGTAATAAATGTAGATGTTATTATTTGTATTTTTTTGTGTATAAGATAATACGTAGTAATTATAAGTAATGTAAAAAGAAAGTGAATCACCGCGAATGTTTCTCAGGGCAGCGTGTTTGAACTTACCCTATTTCTGATTTATGTTCATGATATGTGCAAACTGACTTTAGATCAATGTTCAATCTAGTATACATAGTAATACACAGATGATACTACTCTTCTCATACAAGTTTCCTCTAGGTCAGAGGCACATTAATATACAGAGAAGAAGAAGACGACTAACATTGAAATTTGATAAGACCCAGCTTACCACCTGCCTCCGCTATATTCTTTCCTAGCCAATCTTCTTCAGTTTATACACATCAATGTAAACCTTCTGATACTAGTTGCTTCTGTACCACGACGCTATTAAACAACTTGAAGTTCTAAATAGATTGTTTACTTATTTGTACATGGAAGGTTCAGATCGAGGCAACTGTCGCTAGAGTAAGAAAACTAATATTTTACTTCAGAACACTTAGACCTATTGTCGAGGGACAAACTGTAAAAACAGTTTATTTTTCCCTGGTATTGTCTATATTATCTTATTGTGTAACGGCCTGGGGTGGATCGGGCAAAGTTAGAATTATTCTCCGATTAAAGAAAGCGCAAAAGGCTGTACTTAAAGCAAAGCTATCAAAATCTATTCTGTTTCCTACCTCAGATTTGTACAAAATTGCTAAGATTCTCACAGTAACACAGGTATTTATTCGACAACTGATAGCAAAGTTTACCTTTAGTGAACAAAATCTTATCTTAAAATATGTCGTTCTGCTCTAGCAAAGCGTTTATGACTACCTTGCATCGACATTTTGTAATAAAATAAATAAAGCTATAAACATTTATCTGGCCTTATATTGGAATGCAAAAATAGACTAACAAAATATTTACAAAACCACTCACATGATGAATCAGAGAAACTAATTTCTGAATGAGTAACAACATACGCACTCACACACACACGCGCGTGCGTATTCATACACACATAAACACGCAGAATATTATAGTAACATAATGCTGTTTACTAATTATTATTTATGTAGTAGAATTAAATTTATGTAATTTATGTAAATATATTTATGTAAATTAGTTACAGTTAACCCTACTAAGTGTCAAGCCATATTGATAGGTGGGTCTAGGATGTTGGCCAAAATCGATAGATCGAATCTACCACCGATAACATACAATAATATCGTTATACCGTTGAGTGATACTGTTAAAAACGTTGGTCTACACTTCGATTCCACTCTCAGCTGGCGAACTAACGTAACGGAGGTGAGCAGAAAAGTGACTATCTACATAGTGACCTTACAATCTCTCTATCGATTGAAAAACTTTCTACCGTTTAAGACCAAACATATGTTGGTACAGTCACTTGGTATGCCTATCCTGGATTATGCGGATGTTTGTTGCTCTGACATGTCTGAACAACTTCTAAATAAACTGGAGCGCCTCCTCAACAACTGTATTAGATTTATCTTCGGTCTACGTAAGTATGACCACATTTCCGAGTATCGTCGTCAACTTAATTGGCTGACTATTCGACAAAGGCGTAACTCCAGGATTCTTACTGCATTATATTCAATTTTGAGTAATGCTTCGTCTCCTGTGTATTTAAAGGAAAATTTTCAGTTTCCTTGCTTAACACATAACAAAGAACTTCGTTCATCAACCAATCTTAGAATTTCTCTTCC
>PDGT01000023.1:3985900-4017186 GCA_003671415.1 Megathymus violae | reverse complement strand
CTCGTCATTGTCGACCAAAGTTTTCGGACGACCACGGGGTTCATTTTTGAGGTCAAATTTCCAGAACGGAAGCGGGTAAACCAATAACGGGTGGTGCGTTCGTTTGTAGTGTTCGCTCCGAAAACCTCGTTGATGTTGCGTTTCGCTTGTGCCGCTTTGCTGCCACGATGGTACTCATACTTCATAATTACTCGAACTTTTAACGTATCCATAACGTATAATAATAAAGGGAAGACAAGATCAGATCAAAAGCCGAAAAGAAATACCACCCCGATCGAACATATGTACATACCCCTGAAAGAAAACCTTTGAAAGGGTTCTGTAGCATAGGTAGTTTAAGTAAGATGAGTTACCCAGCGCTGATATCTGTATCTCCGTCAGAAAAAGTAAAGGATATTCTTTCCACACCGTTTCATAACCACTCCCATTAGATCAAAGGTCGTGTATGTGTATACTTTATGCAGCTCGGACAAATCGACAAATTGAAAAAATTGTCAGGTAGTAAGTTGCGTGAAGAAACAAGACACACCAACCGACTTAAATGTAATTCTAGGCTGGTTTAGTATATACCCACTCTGAATTCCGGTTTGGTGACCGATCAGTATTATAGCTGTACCGCCATGCCAGTACTATAAAAAAATATTTGTATTACAATGATCGTACGGTGGAATCAGCTGTAAGTCTGACTTATAAGATTATTTCATTAGCACCCAGGGCGCCTGCTGTTGCTGGTCAATCTTCGTTTTATTCATGTTTTGGTTGTAGTCTGGTTGGTGTACTAAAAAAGATACAAAGTTTATTGCGATAATTTAATTAATTAGTCGAGGATAACGCAAATATACGCAACGATGGGCAGCAACCTCATGTCTGGCCTTGTGGTTACGAATGCCCCGTGTGGTGATAAGGGCAAAACTTATATGTAAAGTGTTACAATAAAACGGCCCCCAGTTCCCGGTAAGCTAACTATTTCTGGTCAAGGTAACCTTACTGTGAGGCATAGGGTGCGAAAAATCACAGGCCTACAGCAGATTAAAGACGACTTTATTGATATTGACAATTTGACCGTACAGTTTTGGACACAGGAATCACAAATTGTTGGTGAACTCTGTTAAGCGCTTTGGGATGTTTCTATTGACTTCATTCTTTAAAAAAGTGTCAAAGTAAGTGAACATGGCGAAACGCCGATTTTATAATTAAAAATTAGAGCGACTTCATGGTGATAGACAGAAAGCGCATATTCAAATGTGTCTATGATGTCAGCAAGTTTAATGCCGACCACGATCACCGAATTGCAAGTGGCACTTTGAATATCGATTTGAAGCTTGAAAGAAATTGCATGAGGTCAATGCTCCGACGAACTGTGACCAAAATAAAGCTTAATTTTAACAACTTCCGACTTTCAAACAATTTGGTTGGAGTTGTTTGTAAGGTGGATCAAAAAATCTATAATCTGAAAACTGAATTAACCAACGATATCCAAAGGGTAGCTCTTCACATAAGTCACAGAAATGGTGGTCAGTCGGGTAGACGAGGTCCCAAATGGAGACTACAAACCGAGAGACGTAATGTGCGCCGGTCCACTATCACCTGCGTGAACCGAGTACATTAAGAAGACGGATGATAATAGTTGAATAAGATCAGCGGAGGTCTAAGTGTTGTAACACATCTAGAAAGAGGCCTGTGTTCAGTACTGAATGGATAAAACCTGAAGTGTTGATGACCGTAAGGTATATTATGCGACAACTACAACTTATGAGTAAGTGCAAACAAGTGTAAGAAAAATACGACCATTACGGAGTCGGGGTATTTTATTTTATTTTTTATTGTTAATATTTTCTCGTGTGGAAGCTATGAGAGCAAGTTGACTATGCGATAGATAACCTATTGCTTAAAAATTCATATGTCGTATTTGTGACAAATTTATATAAGATTATCAAAACCTGTAGCGAGTACTTTTTATTTTATAAGCTAGTTGTCATAGAGATTTATATAGTAAAAATCATTATTTATTTTCGCTTTGCCAATTCATGTTAGTGGCTCAAAATGTTTAATTTATTAGGAATTGTTACAAAAATATTATATTAGTGCCATCGTTAAAATCAGGATCTGTACTGACTGCAGTTAGGTGTAACGATGATGAAGTTATATTTTAAAGTCATTTTATGATTATATATATATTATAATATACATATACAATAAATAAATATTATCAGGTTGTCATGATATTATATTATTATAATATGCAGTCAGAAAGTATGCAAAAATATACAAGCAACACGCATTATGGGGCTAGTATTCTAGTTCATAATATTTACTGATTAGAAATGTTTCTCTCAGTGGTTCAAGTAACTCTTTTATGAAAAACATTTTCAAGATGTGTGCCTTCCGAAAATATGTATTTTATATAAGTTTTATGCTGATTTTACCACCCTCGTATTTAAACTAATGTTACGACCGATCGTGAGGGCTTAAAAGTTAATGGAGGTAGCAAGTACGTGATAAGCTAATCAAAATTCATAGTATATAGGCAGCGAGGAGCTGTTATTGTTGAAATAAAATTATATAGGTGCTTTAAACAAATGCTAAATAATTAAATAACTCGTATAACAAGTAGGCACGCGAAGGGTTGAAAAAAGCTAATTAATGCCCTCAAAAGGTGGTCCCGACGGTACGAAATTTGATTGAGCTTTATTGTGACATTTTAATTTATTTTCATAACGTAAACATCAACTCAATAAAGTTAGTAAAACGTATGAAATAATACTAAGAATCGTAAAGTTTAAGTTTAATTGTCATCTAACTATGTAATTTCATTTCTTAAAAATTATAATATTTAATATGTGGTGAATAACGTCCAATTTTTTTTAAAACAATGCTTTGCTTTTAATAATTCTGTTACTTTCAATATTTCTTGAAAAACACGTAGTTGTTTGGTTTAATATTCAAATTCAAATTCATTTAATCATATAGGTATTTTGTAAATACACTTATGAACGTCATTTTTTTGCTTCTACCGCCGTTTTGAAAAGGTGCTTTAACATTGTGGAGGAGAAATAGCAAAAGAAAGAATAGAAATAAATATCGACTCGAAATTTAATAAGATATTTCAATATTGTATCTTCAGATTAATTACGTGATTTTAATGAAATTTAACGTACTTTAGCACCTATTTGTGTTAATGATACTGCGTGGTAAATATCAAACAATATAAATTCCACATAGTTCGAGACTCATATCGTATAAGCCATATTTACGTAGTTACATTGTTTGGATAATATTCACATTATCAAGAGAACTCAAACTGTTAGAAATTTATCGCACAGTAACCGTATGTAAACATAGTGTCCCTTTTTTTTTTTCAATAATGAAAATTGCCATTTGATGGTAAGCACTCAGCTTTGCACATGATAAAATCAGGGAAGTAAACATCAACAACACGGTGCCAGGCAATTAAGAAACGATGAATCCGTTTGTTAAAATAAATGGCTCCCTTAATTTTGGATTCCAACTGAAGGGACCGTTTGCCATAGCCTCGTCCATTGTTCTGTAGGTTGTACCACCAGCAGGGGATGTTGGCTGGTCTCTGTAGATCGGGACCAGAATAGGGATACGGTATCCCCTGCCGGCCGTAAGAGGCCACTAAAAGGGGATTTTCGGGTTGTGGAAGGCCAGTGCGGGTGCTCGAACTGTCTAATCAGCGACCCTGGGAAGGACGACGGTATTCGTAGCCGCGTACCGCCGTAAACATCAGAAGGCGGGGGATGAGCGGAGGCTCATCACAAG
Organism: Megathymus violae; assembly: GCA_003671415.1. Lineage (NCBI taxonomy): Eukaryota > Metazoa > Arthropoda > Insecta > Lepidoptera > Hesperiidae > Megathymus > Megathymus violae. Next base: position 4,013,403 of record PDGT01000023.1, on the reverse strand, counting down.
CAGAGCCCGGCGGGGCAAGCGCTCAGAACTCTAGTTGCGTTCCGTTGGAGACCCTGCAGTCCTGTACATAGCCCTAAGGAAGGCCATCGGGGTGACGGGTTTTAGTCCGGTAAAAATCCCATATAACCTGGTGTCGCTCCCACGGCACCAGTAACCTTTTGAAGGTTTCCCCCTCGAAAACAAAAAAAGGGGGGATGTTGGTTGAGACTCAAAATGTATGTATGTCTCAAACACTCCACCGAGACTTACAGGAGTGTATTTTAATTGGAATTGGGGTTCTCGGGTATGCGTTGTTCGTGATATCATAATACTATCCCACCCTCGGCTAATATTATTCTACAGGCTGTGTGTGCCAGCATTAAATTCATAAAAACAAAACAACTAAACACAAGTTAAACTTTTTATTGAACATTATTCAACTATTACATTTTACTAAATTACGTTTGAGCTAAGAGAGATCAAATTTTTAAAGTAAAAATATACATGTCACCCTATTTTGTACATAATTATCTATAAGATATAATAATAAGCATAATTATGTATACACAGCAAAATAATATTTTGCATTATTATTTTTTTAATGCGTAAATTAGTTCTAGTAAGCACCTACTGAAACATTTTCTCGTAATTAACAATGCAAAAACAGAAGTAACAAAGCATTTTGATCATAGATTTGGCACAAAAGATTGTCAGTTACAGGTAAAGTTAAAGGTAAGATTGATTATTGAAACTAAATTATAATGCTTATATTTCTGGAAAGAACATTCCGCTGAGCTGGATAGCAGAAACGCTCACAAAAATAATAAATAAGCCACAATTACAGGTAAATGTACATTAATGTACATTCTGCTATACTTAAATTCACTGAAATATTTCTAAAATGCCCACGGCCAGCATGAAAATTTAAAGCAATCACTTGGATTGTCTAGCTTCCTATTCTTTCTACTCTAATTAATCTACTTTAAACAATTCAGAAAGGGGCGACAATAGACAAAAATAAATATTTTATAGTAATATATTACTCTATTCTCTAATTACTTCTTAATTACATTCATAATTTCTAATCGTTGGGATTAATTAGTAAAAAGAGTAAACAGTTTCATTTATGTATGTATGTATTTAGTAGTTAAGTTAACTCTAGACTCTCTTTGGTTAGACGTACAATATTTTTTTTAAATAAAATTCATAATGTCGTTGTTGCTGCATGTACAACCTCCTGGCCAGAACAATTATTTCTGCTCCGAAAACTGAAGGGATGTGGTCTTCAAATGGCACTTAGTTGTCGTAGGTCGCAGGCATGGAGTGCATCACGAAACCTTTGTGAAAAGAAAAAAAAACTTAAATATGTACACTATGTACTGATATATTACAATATGCACTGACAGTATAATTTAAAAACCGGTTGTGAAGTCATTTATTTGGACACGTCGTATAAAAGTGTCCAATATTAATGCAAACATCCTAATGTACAAATATGTAAAGTGCACTGACCTCGTTTGCCAACGTTCTGTAGGAAAACCCTATTGGCGACGGCTTGCCTCTGGTTGGCTTCGCGCATTTGCTTGCGTGCTACCTCGAGCAACAGCCGCTGACGAAGCACCTCCATCGGATTGTTGATAGATAGGGAAGGCATCTTGCGCTTCAGCCTCGTCCTCGCCTCGTCCAGTCTCTGTCAAAACCAACGCACAATTATGAACACAATTTCAGAAATCTCATTTTTACTATACAATGACTGAGTCATTTTTTGCCAGTTCTCATTTTATTGGCTACGAGTGATGAGTCACAAGACTTAATTGATCTTTGAAAACATTCAGATAAGGAAGTTTCCCATAATGTTTTCTTTTATCGAAGCAAAATGCGTTTTAAATTTGGAAAAAGTTCCAAATTTTATGACAATTAAACATTATTTAATCCTTAGTCAACGGTCATCAGATTCTATGAAAATCTATAAATAACCTAACCGGGGTCATCATTATATGTATATCATATCTGCACGGCTTAGGTTTCCATTCAGAATAAGATTAGTTAAGAGTGTAATTTACCACGCTATGGTAAAAATCGAGTTAGTAGACTTTCCGCAACTCTATGAAAATTATCGAGAACTTTCAGAAGAGTTTGCTATAACGATATTTTCCTTCAACGAAAGAACTTACTTATTTATGTACTGAAAAATTATAGATACGCTCCGCTTTTAAATTCAGACAGTCTTCCGTTAGTTCGAATTTTGCACCATTAAGCTATTACTGCTTTATTCGAATCGCATCATAAAGAGTATAGTTTTTTTTTTCTAGTTTCATGTCAGGGCTACGTTAGAACATTTTTTGATTTAGCACGTTGTGTTCTATAATCAACCCATAAACGACCCTTTGTAGTTCACGATCTTGTTGACGTGCCTTGAAGTGCACTCCTGATTCCTTTTGTCTGACCCCTCAATGATTCAATGCAGTTTGATTGAAGATTGAACACAAATTAATTGCGAAAATATCAGTTAATTAATTCAAGACATTAATATTTCTAATCAACTAAAAATTGCATAGTGGGCAACCGTAAAACTTTAGTTGTTAGCTATATAAGTAAAAAATTATTATTACAAATTCTAAAAAGGCTCCCGCGTAAGTTCGATACACAATCATGCAGACTGATATGATATCGGTATCGACATCCTATCCATTTTTAATTTAAGTAATAAGCTTTACTTTCAAGTTATATCTATACTACTGTTTCAACAAGTATCTTATATGTTATTACTAGTTTTAGTAAAATCTTGAACTATGTAATTAAAACCGTCATTAAGCCAGCCAAATCATTATTTTCTTGCAACATTTTTGCTGTCATTGTTGTAATTGAATATTTAAAGGATTTTTTTGTGTAGGCAGACGTTTAATCGATGTAGAAGCTTAACATAATTTTTGGAGTTTAGTTGGTGTTAGTCTGAACACCTATAACACTAAAACACTTAATTTATTTAGATTATTCTTTTCATATTTGAAACTTATATTATGATTTATAATCTAAGCTACTTTTCATCCCGGAAAATCGAATTTTCTAAAGCGAAGCAAGAGCGAGTTACTATTACATGCTAGCAGCAGAATTGTATTTTAGCCTGGTTTCTTCGTAAATATTATAAATAAAATCTACATGACGGTATGGAAGAATTGGCTGAATGCATAGAAACCTGTCATGTCTTCTAAAAACAAAAAAAAACTTCCGAGATACATTTCTGCATTTTTTATGATTGAAATTTGAAAAAATGAGTTTTTTCTATTAAAAAACGTCGTTCTATGCACGTGCAGAATTTTCATTTCCACTGATCTCTATCGTGTTAATAAAATAAATGAAACAAACATTACATTATTTTACTACCTTGCAGCTCAGTTGGTAATTTTACACTGTTTGCCAAGCGTTTCAACACTATCAAACATTGTTACCTCCTGTCTAGGCAAATAAATAAAAATTCGTTCACATATCTAGGTTGTTTATGATACATATTTGTGTATATAAATGCCGCGTATCGTGGCTAAGTTTATTTTTACATTTATTTTATTCATGTTCATATCATATTATTATCAGATAACTTTGGAAAAATTTGATAAAGAATATAAAGAAATGACGAGGCTCTAAACCTAAATGTTATATCAGATATTTCCCAAGTTATTAATTGTGGTTCACTCTGATGGCACAGACACTCACCGAGATGTTTATCATTAAGTTTTGAAACCAGTAAGGAAACATGGGCTTCCAAATTTTACTCCAAAAACACGTCCCTGAAAAACTGTGTAAAAGTTGTGATGCAGCTGATGTTTACGCTGTAGTTATAACCCTCGAATAACTATTTTTTTCTAAGTTTCTATTACGTGAATTCTAAAAAAATGGGTTTATCCTACGTACTCTCATTTATCTCCTTTTTAATATCCTACGAAGAAAAACAAATGCAAATATGTTTGTTAATTTTCAGTTGCATTAATAAAAACGAATTCCAATAGTTACATTAACGTTATTAAGATCTATAAGGACTTGAGATCTAGAAATAATGTGATATTTATAGATATATTAGTACTATAGTAATGTGACAGCCACATGTTTCTTTGTAAATCTCGGTTGTGTGATGAGGTCCACGACACAGATAACCTTCATGCGGTGGTATGTGTGTGTATGTTTTTAAATCAGATAATGACATGCACCTTTATGTTGAAGACATTTTGAAATATATGTAGATATTGCCTGTGGTCGAGCAATTTTGTATTAGGTTTCTGATCTTATGTTTTAGCTATCGTAGTTAATAAATTGAGACTGGGTACTAAAACTACGGTACTAAGAAAATAACATCACACGCAGTCCTTGGAATAAATAAAATCAAGCCATGAATTAGAAAAAATTAATTAACGGTATTGTGACCATTACAATTGCTAAAGCGATTGTTATTATTTCCATATTTCATTAAATTTCACATTCATACATTTATATTTTATCTTCGTTTCTTATTGTTGACACCTAATGCCAATTTGATTTTGTTCAATAAATTTGTCTAAAGCAATAGATTTTGTTTAGAAGTGTTTTATTTAACACATAACGTGTATAATATGGTAGATAGAATTAAAAGTATTCATATAATTTATAATTCAAACGCTACATTCAATAAAACATATTAAGTTTTAAAAGTCATTTATTGCATTTACTACAATCAAATCAGATCTAAAATACAACTATTTCTATAGAATTAAATATTTGAATTTTGCTACGATAACAGTACAAGATTAAACAACTAAGACGTTAAGGTTAAGGTATTGAACGAACAATTTAGAATGATTCACATTTACATCAAGTTAGTACGTTCCAAACATTCAACGTAAATAGAGGAAATTACTATATTGTATATATGTCTATTAAAGTTTGTCTAGTTATCTACAACATTATTTCCAAGTTAATTATTTAAGTTTATTATTAAAGGTCATACTTTATTTTGAAAATTTAAATGCGCTTCAAACAGAGCTGCTATATAATATAGAAGTGTGTACTGGTTAGTAGACAATAAGATTCAAATCTAAAAATATTTTCCGGTCTCGACGGGTGGGCTCCACAGGAAACCTGAAACAGTGAAAGTTATGTCAATATACTAATACCGAGAATGTGATGATTTTAAATGAAACTTCTATCAGATTCAAAAATTTAACATCCATGCTGTATTGTATTTTTAGTGGGATAACACAGGCACGTTATTGATTGTTTCAGTTGTAGCTAAAGGAAGTGTGACAGTTATTGAAACACGAATGTGCGGGGAATTGTGCAATCTTTTTCGCAATATTTACAAAGGTGATGTTCAAAAGTTTGCATTGTGTAATAATTCTGCTTTTACAGCTGCATTAGACGACAGACTGATCTCTTTAATATAAATATATTGAATAATGATACGAACATGCTACTGCTTAGGCTATCGGATTACACTGGTTACGCTGTAATGATTACATGTTTGCGCGCATTACAATTCATGCCGTTTTCGCGGTGATTGCACCGGTGTGTAGTAACGAACGAGTTGGGAACTGTCCCTGGAGTTAAAAAAACAAAAAACAACGTGATATAAGTAGATATTTGTTCTTTTATGACATCGGTGGACTTCTCAGACACCAAGAAAATCAAGCTCAGAGGAACCGTTATCGTCTACGTTGACCTCAACGTCCTTACCACCTGGATTCATTGTTGTCAATCAACCACACATACAGCTTTGCTTTCACATGTGTGATCGCGTTTGCCTCATATTTAAGTATTCTACAAAACTCTTATTATTTATTGTTTTAATTAAATACTAAACGTAATTGGAAACTACAATGCAAAGTGAAGGTAACAAGAGCATAACTTAGTTCCCATTTAGTTCCTTAGAGTTTTCGCATGCTATATTGAACATTTTTATAACAGCTTAATGATCTTTTTTATATAGTTGGCCAATCAAAACTTTTAGACGTGTCCATCGCGCAAGGTGTACGGAATGAGAGGAGTTTCTGAAACTAGGAATTCGGGAACAGCGTTGAAGGCAAGTTCAGAATAAAATCATATACAGCACTATAATTATTTATTATGTTATTTTACTATTTTACGTTATTTGATGTCTCTATTGTAATGAAACAACTTTTCTATCGAAAGCGATTGCCCTCTGTAATGTCTTGTATAGTGATAAAACTATCAATTGTTATAGTACAGGCAACCAATTGAATTAATATTATAGAGATCAGTTATTAGTATTATTATACAAAAGAGGCGGTAACGTACCACGTTTGCCAATATCGTTAAGGTAGTTTCGGTTGACAGCTGCTCGAAGCGCGTGCATCTTCCGCTCATTCTCCAGGCTTAGCTTCTGGCGTAACACCGACATGGGCAGGTCGATAGACAGTGATGGCATCTTGCGCTTCAGCCGCTCTCCTTCGCCACCCTTCACCCCACATCACACTCGTAAATAGTTTTACAATTGACTTTGCAACTTTTAGAAAGATTACAATTAAATTTTAGCCCCGTTTATTAGGTATTATGTATTCATAAACTAAGAAAGAAGCGCCACAGTCGTGCCATAAAATTCAAGGATGGATTTTTCGACTTCCATATTAAGTTTCAACGTTTAAGGTAAGTACATTCATGATTTAAAATTTTAATAATAATACAGAGCTCTTTCAAAATTTAATTTAAGTTTCTCGACGATTCTTAATAACTAAGTAATTATAAGTACTTTATAACTTTAATAACAAAAGGTGTGTATTAGAGAATATATCCTGTGTGTATGGATAATGTATGTGTGTAATGTAGATGATGGTCTAAGTCATAGCCAGAAGCCGTGGGATTCAGAGGGTCTTGGATTGGTCCGAGTGATGCCCGCAAGAACCGATGCAGCAGTGGAGTTCTAACTGACTTCTAATTGTAATATTATTATTAAAAAAACAAAAAAACTATTACTTTTAACTAAATATTTTTAACAATAATTCGTCATGACCTGAAAGTGTATTTAAGTTATTGATTTCTAATGCAGCAAAGAGAATTTATATTGTATTGTATGTCGCTAAAGTATAAAAAGCATAACATTCATATAATATTATCTAAACATTTCAGATGGTTACCATTGAATTAAATATGTCTTATTTTATTTTAAGTATTTATATCTGAGCTAGTCGACCTCGCGATACAGTGAGTGCTTAATATGAGACGGATTGTACGGTTTTCCAACTTGTAATAATAACAACTAAAACTACTTCGTAATAATGTTATTTTTTTATTGCAAATGCGTTCCATTATCATAAATTTGGTATAAGTTTTCCTTTTGTATATTGAACTCTGAATATTAACAAAGAGTGAACAAAAAATACGAGTTATTAGGGATAATGATTTATTACCAAAATACACAACACAAGTGACTATATTACAAATAATAAAATCTTTACTACGCTAAACAACAACATCATTTTCAGGTGGACGCAACGACTCGTGGAGAAGAAAACATTCGTCTTGAGCTCAGTTTTTCAAGTTACAATCGAGTCCGCTCCATTGGTCTTAAAAGAAGAGAACAAATAACATTAAGTGTTTACGAATAAAGCAATCTTCTACTCTATTTCAAGCTATGATACTTCAAAGATCGGAAGCAGTCATATATTTGTTGGCATTCATAAGGAATTCAGGGCCTCGACATTTGTCGTTTATCTAGTTATTATGTTTTATTACGTACTTATTTAAAAAGCAAAGAAACATTTAAGTATGTATCTGTTCAGAAAGTTGTCGATGCGCTTATTGTATTTTTCGCAATATTTGGAATAATGGGTATGAACATCTAATTAAATATTATTTTTGCATAGACTAAAACAAACATAACTATATAAAGTCAGACAAAAGATATGCACCAGATGAGGGTTCAATATTACCAAAGAACAATTTATTCGTTACATAATAGATGGTGGTCATTGTACAAAATAGACACCGCATCAGTACGTTGACATGAGTTCTTGTTGCCTCTGGTTAAGCGTCCGATGTCTATCGAAGGGGTTGCTCCAAAGGCGAGTTTATTTTGAAGATTTATCTCTCGATAACAAAAAATATACTTTTTGCAATTGCTAACTCCTTCGGAAATTGCAGTAATGACCTTTTAAAATGCCCAAATAACACTCTACATTCATATTTCATAGTTGTTATATGTATTTAACTTACTTATATGGTTACTTATGTAATGTGTTTCTGAAATATATATACTTTGGGATGCACTGGCTATTTAATATCAGATGAACGGCATGTAACTTTCTCAATAAATACATATGCCAATAAAAATAATAAAATTTAACGTAGAAGATAAAGTTTTTTTTTAGCATGACCACAGACTATTGTCTATAGAATATTATCTAAAATGAAAATGAAGCGTATATATGATTTCAAAATATATCAAAGAGCTGCTTAAGTAAGTTCTAAAACTTTCTTCCTTATAACGCTTGTTTATCTACACAGTACTGTAACTTGGACGTGCTTCTTGAAAATTAATATTAAAACAATATTTGAATGATTCACGGATTGATTTACCAACAGTATTTATAGCGGCAAAGATTAAGTTTATTTTAGTAAAGCTTAATACTGTTTGAGATAATACTTAAAAATTGAAACGACGTGCAGCTGAACAAGCGTCAAAAAGTTGGTTTAAATGTAAGAACGTCTATGTTTACGTTGCTACATTTAAGTATTTCGTTATAAGACATAATTCTGACCTCGTTTTCCAATGCAATTAAGGAAGTCCCTGTTAGCATGGGCCAGCGTCTCCAGGTAGTTGTTGTAAGCGCCTCGCTGCAACACTTCAACGGCTGGGTTCACCGCGAACGCTCGCCGCAAACGTTTAGATTCCTCACGCTTTTCAACCTTTACCTACACATCTCAGAGTTTTCATACCGTTTGTATAGGATGTAAAGAACTGCAATCACTGATAAACTTATAAAAATAACCAAGCCCCACAGAGTTCAAATAACGTTTCTCTCTGCACCTTGTCATTTACCACGAAGTGTGGTTTCTGATTCAAATATTTGCGCGAGCATACTCGTAAGCTCGTTTTTCCACACCATAATAATAAAAGGTTAGCTTCATACAAACGTATGTATTATATCGCTGGCACTGGACGGGTGATCGTAAGTAGGGTCGTACATCGTACAATCCTAGATACGTTAGCGCGTTTTTATAACCATTTATAAGCAGATGGTGGGAGTTGCAATAACGACCGACAGAAACGGCTTTTATAACCACCGAAATCAACGAGGCGTTTTGACTACTTAGCAGTTTTGGCCGAACTTTGAAAAAGCCAACCGTTATTTACACAAAAACAAAGAGCAAGTTTACAAGATTATACGAAAAATTTAAAACGCGTATCTACGTAGTACGCGTTTAATACGTAGGAGTGGCGATTGTCCAAAACCGCAATTACGATTCATTTATCATCGCACTAATAGGACTATATTATTTTTCGTGAAACCAGACGAAAATTTTTAATTTGACGGGTTTTCGATAGCTTAATACGCGCTGATTGTTTTTATAGCAAGTTGCGTAATAACGCGACTGTAATCTATATCATACTAATAAATAAAATTGGAGTGTCTGTTTGTAATATTAATATAACCGTTTTTTTCTACATGCATATGAATATTTTTTACTATTTTTGTCTGTCTGTCTGTCTGTTTGTTGCGGCTAATCTCTGAAACGGCTGGACAGATTTTGACGGGACTTTCACTGGCTGGTAGCTGATGTAATAAGGAGTAACTTAGGCTAGTTTTATTTCTACTAAATAACTTTTTTGTTAAATTCCACGCGGACGAATTCGCGGGCACGGCTAGTAAAATATATATATAATAAATATTTGTCTAATTAGCAATTAACCTTAACGTAGGTAACAAATGGAATCATATTTATAAATATCGGATAAAATCTAAACATTGATAAATATGATGACAAACAAATGAAATATGAACATGAACATTATTTAAACATTTATTTCCACAATAAACAATGAATAAATATTTATACCATATTATTCATTATTTCATTAATTAGTTCATCGCATAGTCATCAGTAGTAATAGGAATAAAGAATGTTATTATTTCGAGTATCTTTTATTTATATGTATAATAAATAGGGTCAAAAAATGACCCTATTAGCTATCACCATGAGTCTAAACTCATGACATCAACATTAACATAATTCTAACTGATCGCTTTCTGTACATTAAGGATGTATGAGAAAAACTAATATTAGGGGCCTTTATTAACGCAACAGAATACAAAACAATCGTTTTTAGAATTTTTGTCTGTCTCTATGTCTGAGCGTTTGTTCGCGCTAATCTCAGAAACGGCCTTACCGATTTCATTCTGGTTTTACTGATATATAGCAGTAAGCATCACTTAATACTTAAAGTTTGTTTCATTGCAATCTGTCCACAGATAAAAAATAGATTAATTTACAATAATTTATGTACTATTTCTTAGCGTAAGGCGTAGTTTTCCCGAAGCGTAGCGAGGGCAGTTTGCAAGTTGACAATATAACTAACGTTATGTAAAACATTCGATTTCTAAAATACCTTAACTGTTAAAATTTGATTTACGACAAGCGCTGTTTGCAAAGTGCACTGAACTGTTCAGGCCGGATCTTGACTTCGATTTCGATAGAAGTTCGAGCGAAGGAAGTATCGGGTTAAATATTTTAATTAGTACAGTTAATTACAGAGAATTGTCGTTAAGTGACAAAGACTTAACTATAGTTACATTTTAAACGGAATTAAACGACGGAAATATCAAGTTCCACGAGATTCCCGTTTCTATATTAATGTTCGCTGTTGTTCATATTTAAATGTTGTTGTACCAATAGTTAACAAATGAGCAGAGGTGCCATGGACGTCCATAATACCAATGGAGTTATCGACGTGGCGAGCAAGGAGGAAGCAACTAATTTTTTTACAGTCTGACTAATTTATCGCTCGTTCTTTTATCCATGAAAATCAGGATAAAAGTGTGGCAAATCCCTAGTAGATAGTTCCAGGAGTTAATAAACTGTACCTGCGATTCGTGGGGTAAGTCCGCCAGCAGGTAGAACCATGGTGCTGCTACATAGCGACCTCCGGAAGATGGCACAGCGTATCCGTACGTATCCTGTAAGAAGTATACTGTGATGTACTGTGAGTAATAGTACAAAAACATCAATATATCACTTAACAACATATAAAATTCAGCCAATAACTGTAAAATACTTGGACGTCGCCATTAATAAATATCTGTTATCCACTATTCATAGGTGGCAATAGTTGAATAAACATTAGAGCTCTACAATTTCCCCTCACATGAGTAGATGTTTGATTGAATATAATCCCATGTGATGGTAAGTAATAATAAAAAAGTATGGGAGACTAAATATACAAGCGGACTCAACAGGCGCTGTCTCGACCGAACGTTGGCCCACCTGCTATTAGCGGGTTAAGCAAACCCTTAAATCTAAATCGTATAGAAAAGTTTTATATATAGACATGTTACCTTGACCTTTAGTTCTAGTTATATAGTCATATTATTTTATTATATATAAGTGCACAAACAATTTCAATCACATTTTCTTTCAATAAAGTTATGTGAGAAAACGATTTGATGCAAAAAATTTAAATTAGCCATTTGTTTGCGGTTCACGGAATAGTCATATTATTCAAGTATTACTCGAGGGGTTTAATGCAAATACGAAAGTTTAGAAAAATCATGAAATTTGCACGTGATACTATAAATTGAGTTCGGAGCTTACCGAATATAATAAATGCTTAAGGTTTATTGAGCAACTTTTAAAACAAAGCTATTTATAGATTATAAATTATTTCTTATATTATCAACACAAAATATTAGAAATTTATATGAATGATTAATAAAAGTAAACGTAAGTCATATAATAAATTATTTACGTTTATTGAGCAACTTTTTAAAAAAAAAGCTATTCATAGATTATAAATTATTCCTTATATTATCAACATAAAATATTAGAGATATTTATGAAAATTTAATAAAAGTAAACGTAAATCATATAAGCCTATTTGTACAATGGCCTTTAGAAAACAAATCCAGATGAATCTTTTGTTTGTAAAAGTATTTCTGGAAACCAAACACATCTTTTTTTTCATAAGAATTGTGGAAAAGTTGGAAAGCATTCTCGGCGTACGTTGCTTTTATTATCCGCTCCTTTATTGCTAGACCTTGGTCTTAGCATATAATCCTTACTAGCTTCACACAACATTATGAACTACCAAAGATTGCCATTAGATATTGTTCTTGAAGCAATAATAATTTACTAAAATTATATTCTTTATATTTTTCTATTACATATATTTACATCACTGTTATCATCAAAAACCTTTTTTACATTTGTTGACTGACTTCAAAAAGTAAATTACCATATTTTGGACTCGATTAGAAATAATCATTATTTCTTATTCGCATTCTAATGTACGTACATATCTTTACACTTTTTAAGTATCTATATTCACGAATTATGTCGGACAGAAGAGATTTTGAACGATTAATATTTGATGATCGATTGTATATTCCTTCCCGAGAAATAATATTCCTCAGTAATTAATAATGAGTTGCACGCTTAGTCACTCCATATTCGAAAAGCCTTATGTAAGTTGAATACAAATTGACCAATATTTATCAGTTCTCACCATTGTCGCATCAACGACAATTTTATTAATGTAGTACACTACATTACACTACGAGTACACTCGTATGATGTTTTTACAATCGTCATAACATATAAGTACTCACTGGGGAACTTGAGGAACGAGAAGTGTAAAAGTTCACCACCACCACACACCAGATCTTTATGTTTCACTTTATTCACACTCAGTATAATTAAATATCATTAATCATGATTGAAAATAAGGCAGAATCTCATTATTATAATTTAAACACATTTTACATCTCATTAACGTCTGATGTCTCGAAGAATTTTATGGCCAATATACAAAATATCGAAACACGAATATATACGATCCATCACCCATTAAACTGGAACCTAAAACTTACATCATCAGGGCCAGATGGGTCTACTTGGGCCCAGTCGCTGGAACCTAGGGGCGTAAGGGCATTCGAGGCGGGAGCGGCCAGCGTGCATGCACTTCCCGCTACCAACGCCACGCACCAAACTCCCCACCACATCTGAAAAATTAAAAGATGTTGGAATTCTTGACGGTAATAAATTATAGGTGGTAAATCCATATAATTAATCTATTCGGACAAAAAAATAAAAGCGCACGACCGAGGTGGTATAAACAGGAACTGAGTTCGATGGTAAAAAAAATTCTATAGATATCATAAAATTCTAACTGATCGCTTTCTGGACATGAAGGATATAGGAGGAAAACTATTATTAAGGGCCCTTATTAACGCTATAGAACCCAAAACAAAACAAGAAATTGTTAGAATTATCTCTTTGGCTGTGCATTTGGTTGAATGGTTTGAAACTCTGAAACGAATCAACAGCAATAATATTAAAAATTAAAATCATACTTAATCCGTAATATTCGTTCAAAATGAGTAATCCAAGCGATTACGATAAATCTTTTTATTTTAAACTAAGTCACACACACTTGCTGTGCATTTTATGTTTTTATTGATGTCTCAAGCATAACCAATGAGGTCAATTGATGAAGTCTTTTTCAAATTTTACATTTTACTTACTTTTGTCTTGAAAATAAAGTTCAAGCAACATAAATATTACGTTCAGACAGTTTTACTGACAACGTGAAGCTTATCTTAGTAAGACTCTCAAAAATCTTCTTCAAACAGGATTTAAACTTTTTTTACCGATACCGAAAAAGAATATTGAGTACTCGTATCTTGCAGATAGGTTTGCAACTTACGATGATAGGTACTTATTAACTTATGTAGACATTGACGTATGTGCGGTCCCTACTTATCGTAAGGTATATCCGATTTTGTGAAACATTTCTATTTTTCTAAATAATTATAAAAAAGTACCTATTAAGGGTACCTAAAATGAATCGATCCTATTTAAGAAAAAGTCAGTAATCGTCCTTTTATTGCCTTTTTGTTACAAAAAAACTAACGTAAGATTGAAATTTGTAGACTGCGTTATGAATATACAGCCACAAACTTATTCGCGTACAACAGGATTGCAACAATTACTATGGAAATGGACAAGCGTAATTATGTCATATCCACGACCCGAGACCCCAAAACAAAATATTTTATAGTCACAAATGTTTCCTCCACCCTGGAATTGCCGAGGAATGACGCGGCAGACAGTCACTGCCAAGTTGATTACATTTTTATCGTTTAAATAAAAAATATGTAATTCTTTATAATTTATCTGATGAAAATAAGGAACCGGATTACAGGAATTACTGGTTGAAGATTTTGTAAAATTAGTTGCTCGGCATGAACTTATTACATATCGTATTATCTTATTACATACAGCAAGTTATGATTATAGGGGTTAATTTATGATAAAAAACAGAAAAAAAATATGTCAAGTAAATCGTGACATACCAAAACATAGGGTTTGGTGAAAGGTATATAAATATATTTGTGATAATTATAAAACGCATAGTTTAAAAAACGTTAAACAAAATATGCGAAAATCGCCCGATGGTCTATTTACTAAAACTATTTAACTAATAGGCAACTAATAGTTTACAGGATAATGAAAATTTAAAATCTTTAAATTTAAACATAATATTGTAAATGTTCCACCATATATTGGACATATTTATATAATTACTATGAAACCCTATTCGCATGAGTCTGATTCAAACTTAACCATATTTCGCTTTTTTGTCCTAAGCCTAAAACTCCATATAATTAGAAAAATATGGGTTGCCGATAAATGAGCAACAAGTTTAATAGTTGTGAGATGAATATAATAAATAGTTCAGATCTGAATACCGGAAACTCTAACGTCTCGCCTCTTCAGTTGTCATTATGAGAAATCGTCTGACATTATATTCATTGTTGTAAGAACATCTATTCTCATCATTATTCAAAGTACGTGTCTAGGTATATCCAGTGAATTATCAATATTCTTGAACAGAACGACCCTCAAATGTGCATTTAAATTAGTGTTTGAATAGAAAATAGAGTTGTTGAAAAAAAAGTAGTGTGAAAAAAAATTGTTACTTACATTGGAAAAAAGTCAAACCATTTCTTCTTACAATCGTGTCTTGGGGACGAAATTCTTTGTGATTATATTGGTAGACTATTAGGAATCGCCTGATTTCATACAATATCAGCTTTCAGTCAGGTTAGCATAGGAGTGTTCTGGGTAAAAACTCTAAGAAGCCAAGAGACAAATGTAAAACAAACAGTTAATTATGTATAGCTCTAATTCACTTAGCGTATTCAATTTAGGAACTGTTTTAAGTTTTTAACTATAACAGAACTTGCATAGTACAAGCTGTTACAATCAAATCTAATCTAATATTTGTATAAATAGAGTTACACAGATCGCAGTTATAAAATTGTTTAGATACGCTTATTCCACCATTTAGTGAGGCACCTACAAATTATTTGTACTGGTCATTGTCTAGTGATCTAAATTCGACCATAAAGATTAGGCAAATTTCTGTTCCCAAATTTTATACAGTCAGAAAAGATATGAACGTCAGTTAACAAATAGGAGAAAAAGTTATTGAGCATCGTTGTTTTTGCTATTTTTATTTTGTTTTTTATTTTTATTTTGTTTATTTGTTATTTATATATAGACTTCCAGCCCGTCTCTACTTCGTTCGGCCTCAACAATTAATTATTATACATATGCACTTGATATATAACCTATATCCATTCAGTATAATGTACCTTTCACATAGCAAAATATTTTTTGTAATAGGTGCCGTAGTTCCGGAGACTACCCTCTGCATACACACAGACTCATAAAATTCGCACTCTCCCCTTATAATACATATTAGTATAGACTAGCGGCCCACCCTGATATTATCGGTTTGAAAAATGTAATATAATGGCATATAGTCTATTTTCATCCGGAATAATGTACTTTTAAGATGCTAAGAAAATTTCCACATATACTGAACTCACAAAATTTACACACTATCTTTATCATATCAGTATAGATATAGATTGTAACTGTACATTTCAAATTCAACAAATCAAATTAAATATGTCATGAAATTTTATAAATACTTTATGTAAGTGTCAAAAATGCTAAGATAAAAAAAAACATACCGGAAAGTGTCGGTAAACACTTCCAAAACCTATCAGCCAGCCAGCCTACTACAGCAATTACCATTTATTTATTACAATACAAGCATTATTATTCTGCTACTGTTTTAGTTGCGGAAACATTTATAAATTAAGAACAGAGAACTTGTTTGTAAATTCGCACTCACAGTGAAAAAAAAAGTATAAAAAGGCTTTTATAATTATTTAATTTCATCGAAAAAAAGAGAGAACTTCGAACTCAACAAAAAAAAAGTCGATAATAACACAGCTTCGGTGCCATAATATGAAATATGTAGATGGACAGAACTCTTAACAGAATATACTACATTTTTGGCCGGCATTTTCACATTTGAACCGAAATAGATGATGTACTTTATGTTTAATACCGATTATATAAAATAATCCTCAGCAGAGCACATTAATCCGGTGAGCATCGGTAATCTGACAGGGCGAAGCGATGGTTATGTTAGTGTTACTACTTAGTTTTGACGTCAGATTACACTATTAACTTCTCGTTTCAAAATCGTTATAATAATAAAGCATATAGAAAAAGTACCAAGGAGAGTAAACAAAATGTAATGTTCTTATTACCGATACCGATAATGACATGATCCGATTGTAATATTTTAACAGTATCATTAATTATATAAATAACTAGATGTGCCCGCGACTTCGTCCGCGTGGACATTTAACAAAAAAGTTATTTAGTAGAAATAAAAGTAGCCTAAGTTATTCCCTATTAAATCAGCTACCTGTCAGTGAAAGACCCGTCAAAATCGGTCCAGCCATTTCACAGATTAGCCGGAACAAACAAACAGACAGACAAAAATTGTAAAAAAAATTATTTTGGTATATGCACCGTATATACATTCATATATGTACATGTAGTAAAAAGCGGTTATTTTAATATTACAAACAGACACTCAAATTTTATTTATTAGTATAGATTATGAATCATTACACCATTACCGTTCAATAATTTCGTCAAAAACGTTTATTCATATAATAAAATGCCACTAGTTTTATATTTTACCTTATGGTCAAGATTAGGTTTAACACTAACCTAAATTTATGAAGTATTTTTGACAAAATCATTAGATGTTTGTTATTTAACGATATTGACAAATCACGAAATAAATATGTTGCCAGAATATCATGAAATGGCCGATACGTTCATTATTTTGGCAATTCTACGGTTAGACTAGACGACTGTATGTCTAAATTATTTAGGACTAACAATTAGATACAACTAAAACAATGCTGCTTTGGTTTTATATTATATCATGTTATCTTTGATATTATTTATGATGGACAATTAAAATTATAATAATAGAGTTTCGTATTGTAAATGTATTATATCAATAAATTTACCAATGACGTGGGAGTGAACATAAGTACTATGACAGAAAAGCGCGATAAATGAAAAGGCATACTGCGCCTATCCCAGATAATGGGATAGGGTAAGGCAGATGATAATGATCCAAAAGGATTTACCATTAGACACTTAGGTACCTATCCCATATTTAGTATTTTTTTTTAAATTACAGGTACAATGACATCGAAGATTTTCTTGAATTTCCTTTTATTAAATATCATTTAAATTATAAATAGTATACATTAACATTCATTAAAACCTTTCATTTGAGACATAACATGGTGTGCTTGACGTGTTTATTTTATTATCTACAATTTCTCTCGAACATTAAATAAGAAGAAGATATTCCATTTATATGTCTTTGAGTTACCCAAAGTATAATACGTCTACCAATAAGCGTAAATTATGGATGATTTCCGTTCTACAAAACTCTAAAAGATATGAATTAAAATAATCAATATCCAAATTACCAGCCATAGAAAGAGTCGCGGATGGTAATGACATTACTTCTTTGTTATATCTCAGTAGTCCACCAAAAAACTTACGACTTTAATGGTCTTTCAATTCTAAGTGAAATGGCTGAATGATGTCGAACAGTGATGATTGAAATAAGCATTCAGACTATAAACTTCTCAACAACTCGAGTAGACAGTTAATAATAAAAAAGTTACTTAAATTATAAAGAGTGACTGCAAATTTTATGAGTATATGCGGAAGGTAATCTTCGAAACTACGGCAATTATTTGATAATTCTTTTATCATTTGAAACATACATTATACCGGACGGACATAGTCTTGTTTGTATTTATGTAATTAATTTTACAACCCGAACATAGCCTGGAGCGGGCCGCTAGTTTTAAATAAACAGATATTTGAATGACGTATACAAATATAAAGAGGTACCTCGAAGAGATTTCGAGATCTCTCAAGATTTACGAGCCCAATCAGAACTACGGTGGATGTGGATTCACTTAATTTGAAGTGTACTTTACCGTAAGATCCCTATTTGAACAGGATCGTGTCGACACAACTGTTATTTCAGATACCTCATTCGGTTCTTACAAAGTAATATTATACATATCAGTAGTATATATACAATTATTATTATGTTTGTATCGGTGGTAAAAGTCCGTATATCATAAAAATAATGTTATCTGCCTCGATATCGCATATAAGATACATATGTTATGTACAGTATATACGTAATGTAACATACCAGAACTAAACATAAAAATAATTTTGTTTGCAGACAATTTCGCGTGTACCGTTCAAATTCATGTTTAAAAATACTATATTTATATTAGATTATTAATAACAATATAGAATTTTTTTCGTAATAAAGAATTTTTCACTAAACGTGATACAAAGCATTATTTTATAAAGTTCAAATTTTATATTCCATAGTACCTTTTGTATTACTATGAAAACTGAAATATTACACCGTTGCAACGACATCAGTTCAGTGGTATGTAAATATGATACGGACGTGTTAAGTAATGGCTATTTTACCTATTTTTATACATAATTAACATTCAACAAATAAAGGTGCTACTATTAATCTAAATACTGTTCACAACAGTTTTAATAAAATATTTTAACATTACAATATTATTGCTGCAAATAATAATAACGTAGAAGCGCTCGTAGCCCGACTCTTATCAATCATAGTGATGGAAAGCTTTAAGTAACTTTGTTTCGGGCGGTCGCTGAGTGGATAGTAGGAGTAATAGTGCCAAAAGTTTTCAGGCGCTTCTGCGCTTCTGAGGACAGGTTAAGCCTTCTGCATTTGTTGTTAATCGTCTTGTGGTAGGCCATCCAATTAGTACATAAAGATTACTATAAATGTATTGTGGATTTTTAAACTGTAATGCTCGTGGTGGGTGCCATTCCATTTGAGTTATATAGAGTCCCATTCATCTTTGTGTTTCATTTCTGCGATACACTTGTATGATCTTACTTAACTGGTTATTTTATTTTACGCATATTCTA
Organism: Megathymus violae; assembly: GCA_003671415.1. Lineage (NCBI taxonomy): Eukaryota > Metazoa > Arthropoda > Insecta > Lepidoptera > Hesperiidae > Megathymus > Megathymus violae. Next base: position 3,993,822 of record PDGT01000023.1, on the reverse strand, counting down.
ATTAGATAAGTCATAATCGTCAAATGCTAAGAAAAAATCTGTGACGTGTGTTTTTTTAAATACCGAGAACGTTTCAGTCTCTTACAGTAAAGGTACCAATTACCACAACCTAACCACCTGAACTGAAAAAGAATGAGTACAACATCTACTATGTCGCTGTTTTCCTTGTCTTCAATAATATTCATGAAATTGCTGAAATTCCGAAACGTTCAGTGCTTTATCGAGTGAGATGCCAACAATGTTACCAGCTGGGACCAAAAAGCCTTACTGCGAACATTTTCGTCACTGTCCTATTTAAATTTAAAATTGAATGAATCTTTAGAAAACGCAAATAGCAAATAATTCACTCCTTTCATTGTAATAACAGAGTCTGTGTCTTTAATTGTACAAAGAAGTAGAATCATAATATTTTACTCCGAAAGACTAAAGAAACTTAAAAAGTAACAGTGAACATTAGTAAACAGTTTGTGGAATGGATCCAGCAAAGTAAAATAGTCCCCTGAGATCCATCTATGGACTCATTGTTTTTTATTTGTTTTCTTTTAGTTGGTATGCATGGGATAAACTGCGAAAGGGACATTTTACAAATAGGACAGAAAACAATTTTGCAAATTCCGCATTCTACATACGGGATACAGAAATCACTGTTTATCTCACAGATACCTACTGATATTATAAAACTAAATTATGTGTGTACGCGGAGAGTAATCTCCAGAACAATGGCACCTACTACTCGAAAAATTATTTTAACATTTGAAAGGTACATTGTTCCGAATGGACTTAGGCCATACATATCATGTATATTTATACCTAATTCCTAATCCCGAACAAAGTTGGGGTTGGCTGCTAGTACCTTATATATAAAATCGATATTAGTTGTTAGTTTTTTTCTCAGGACTATTATACTATCCACTTTCTACGACCTTTCCCTATATGGCGCGATTTTTCATTATGTGGGTATTTGTCCAAGGGAAATATTTTCTATCGTCTTTTTTATATACGGTATATTTTGATCATACCACAGAACAACCATAAAATTACCATAAAATTACTGGACGCTTTATCTGCCACCAAAACTTTAATACTGTAAATTGACAACCTCACCTGCTCATGGTGCATCTTACTCCGCCAATTGAATGTCGTTAGCTCTGTTATACAAAATTTAATACTGATACTCGTAGTTATGTTGATAGTAAACTCATGTATTTAAGGTTCATTACCTGCCGGATCAGTTCATCATCAATCAGTCAGTTATCAACTGACTAATTAGTATTGTTTTCTTCGTCTGTATGTGTGTTGATGTTACGGTAGACAATAGCCGACAGTGACCACTTATATATTTGGTCGCCTGTATACTCGGTACATTCTACTGAGTCTTACTACACGTATCCCGCTGCACGGAACTGGTTGTATATCAATCCATTCATAAATCAGAAAGCTTGCTGGTAAATACACTTTTAAAAAGGAATTAAAAGCTCACCTAGTAGACTTTCAACTGCATTACTACAAGTATAATGTCGGATATCAATTTTGTAAGTTTGTATTAATATTCATTTAAATATTTATGGGTATGTGTATGTATATCTTTACATATAGGCTTTATAAGCCGCTCTTCGTGTTTCTGTCGTTTTAGCTCAATGGCTTAAAACTGTCTACCTTTACCGTCTTAACGGTAGAGACTGCATTTAGCATCATGCATGAAGCTCGTCATTTGTACAGCAATATGTTTTTATTACATTCAATAAATATTAAATAAATAAATTATAATGAACATCAGAACCGCAGTAGATTGTGGAGGACAAAAAGTAAATGCTAATTAAAGCTTTCCGGGAGGCATTAATTTGAAACTTAAATGAAGAAACTTAGATACAACGATGCAAAAAAATTGCAATTTAAATTGGTTTCATCTGTAGTTAATTGCACCAATACAACTGTAAATTGTCATGTCATTATAAGGCTTATTTTATTTTACTGAATTGAATTAAAAACACATTTGTGATGTAAAACATTTAAAAATAAAAGAACTCAACGAGGCCGATTCTGTACATTTAATATTTTTTGAAAATTTCGATGAAGGTAGGTCATAAACTAATTATTTATTTCTATCTGTCCCTATCTGTTACCGCGTTACTTAGAACTACTGCTCTTGCTGCTGCAAGATGAACATTTTTGGATTCAATGAGATTACGAGCTACTCTTTAACAGCCTTAACTTATTTACCATGAGGTCTCTTTGTATAACGATGCCCTCAACACAGGGAATCCTAGTGTAAAAGTGTGAGTGTGTGATTGTTTATTTCTTAATTTAAATATTATTTCATCTACTGTTTCAACTCAATAGGTTGTCTGGAAGAAATAAATGATTAAGTGATAAGATTTCTTGTTGTACTTAAAATATTGTACCTCAATATTTCTATATTTTGTTTTTGGTATACAATAAAGAGAATTTTGTTGTTATTAAATATGACCAAGTGGGTTATAGAGCTCCATTACCGTAAACAAAGGTATCGTATATTCGATATAAAAATATATCTGAAACCGTAACCGAATCCGATAAAAAGTTTCGAATTATTTCGGATAGGGGCTGTGTATAAGTGAAACACGTTATGTCACTTTCGCAGGATTACTCGCGTCGCTCTTATCTTTTAGATATTAGACATTAGACAGTTTTTTGATACCTATTATTTGATTTATAATGCTATAGTTTTTTGCCAAATATGTACTAAAAGTTATGGCCATAATTAAAAAAAATGCTTAGATGAGATATAATTAATCGAAGTAAAATTAAATATTACTCATTTATTTTTATATTATCTTTCCATCATCATCATCATCATTTATATTATATTGCTTCCTAGAAATTTATCTGTAATAGTAAAACTATCGGATTGTGCAATTTGCTTTTTATAATTACAGAGAAAAATAGTATATTGCCCACGAATACTTACCATTTTTAGATTATTTGGATCCGAACAATTAGTTACAGGAACTTCTGTAACAAAGAGAAAGAACTTTTGTTTTATAGTCTAGTACATCTTTCTGCGCCATCTATGATTGAGTTGAAAAACTAACTAATGAACATTATTACGACGTAACAAGACAGTTAAATGTAAGAAACATAGATGTCACTGCGTCTCAATTAAAAATCCAACTTTTTTTTTTAGTAAGAAATAAACATCAGATTAAATTTTTTTTGACACACCTAAGTGGGAGTTGACTTTAATTTTTTTTATATTACTTGTTTCATTTATGGTACGGATAACCGCTATTATCCGGTTTTAGTTATTTGTCAAAAATACATACCCAAAGTGACAACAGTAGTGACTGTATTACAGCCAGAGAGGCCGTGGAGAGTAAATTCCCGCTTTTAAGTCATGTATCCCGCTGCCTTCAAAGTAACCAAAATTTCTCACTTTATCCAATGGCATAAAGCAAATTTTTTATCCAAAATTTTGGGATTTGTATTCCTGTACAATTTTGCGTAAAAAAACCTAGTCCATAAGACTGCAATACAGTTCTGATTTCCAGTTTTTTATAAACATACTTTTAAGTTAAGTTTATAAATTATTAATTTAAAAGCATCTCCGTTTAAGTATAAGTACAATTATATACTTCAATATATAATATTATATTAATAAAGTATCATGTTTTTTTAATTTTAGTAAATTTGTGGTCTTAAGTGAAGATAAGCATTAATTTATAATAAGGAAAAATCTAACAGATACAGGTTATGAACATAGCAAAACGATATTCAGGTATTGGATAAGTGTTAATATGATTTTGGTTATCGTGCCGGACTGCATGAAAAAAGGTAGCAATCGACATGACCTAAATCTGAAATCAAGCTACTTCTTCATATCTAGAACAGGTCAGTGTATGCATTAAGTTTTATTTCCTCCCCGAAATACTAATACACCATGAATGTTATACAGTTTCGACTGCTTTTTTAACAAGTATTTGAGTATAAAATAGCGTATATAATTTTAAATAATATGGAAATCCAAACAATTTACGTTTTGTTTGAAATTTATTATATTGTTAGACTAAGCTTCATGTATGGAGATGACATAAATAACAAATTGATATTCACCTTATCCAGAAGACTCCATCAATATTTATGCTCAATATATTTCGTTCGATTAAGAAATTCATATTGAAATCCGATTACGTTAGTTTGTCATAAGTCTGGAGTTGAACCAACTCAATCTACTGGTACCCAAATGTATTCCCTTTCTATCATATTTAACGTTATAAAATATTTAAAATATTTTACCTAGTAACATAATATCACTCAGCAATCGCTTTTGATCGAAACACACTAGACTAAAACTTCAGTATGCCATAAATCGTAAATCATTGTAATTATGGCAAAACCAATAATGTTTAGAAATATTATATAGGTACAAAACGACAGGATTTTATGTGTAAAATTGCTATGAGCCTTTTTAAATATCTTAACGAATTTAAATTTACTTATGGTGGAACAGAATCGTTTTAAGTTCTAATGCTCTGATCATAAGAATTGAAAATAATTATGCTGATTTTAAATTTTCAGCCGTAATATATTAAAAAGCAGATGCTTACCACATTTTTAATGATTCAATTCAATCATTTAATCATACCATGGTGTGATTAAACTTTTTAAAAAGACCTATTGGACATTAATTATCTTGCTTCGGGAAAAAAAAATATCGTGACAAAACGTACACGTCTCACAGTGCTCCTCGTATATTGTGTAAAAAAAATCTGTGTGACAATTATAGGTCAATTGTTAGTGTGCTTCCATGTGCTCAGATTTAAACATGCAGGATGGTGGAGTCTATGGAGTTAAAAGCCGCAGTGTGTTGTGTCGTTACGAGTACATCAACAACACCTTCAAAAAGAGCAAAACCTAAAGCCACGACTGAATATGAAATTAATTCTAATTTAACAGTTCCTTTATTCAATTATATTTTAGAAAATTTTCATATACCCGGTAGCCTTGTTGGTCACTACCCTGTCTGCGGACCGAGGGATCCCAGATACGATTCCCGGTCGGTGCAGACATTTATATGACAGATAAATCATGATCTTGTTCATGATGTCATATTTGTTACATAATATGAGATATACTATAAGATTATACATATTTTATTACAAGACTAAGATATATTACCTTAAAACATTTTTTAAGTGTCCATTACTGTACAAACACTGTAAAAGGCTAAAAGCATAAGTAATGAAGGCTTGAATTATATTCATCCGTGAAAAATAGAGGCTAGGCTTAGGCTGCTCCAATTAGTCTTAATCTCTTCGGGACAGCCTCCAAACCTACAAACACGTTATATCTCAGCTCTTTGAGCGTAAAAAAATTCACACGAGCAAAAATATATTTACAACGTTTTATTGAAAGTTTTGCACTGGACAGATAAATTTTTCAAATTTCATTGTTTTTACTACTTTAGGGCAGTTGACTAATAAACCTAACGTGGACTGACTGAGATTGCTTTTAATATCAAGTTTGCCATTCGTTCTTGTATATAATGCACCTCATTATATAAAATATTAAATAAATAAATAATAAACTGAATAATAAATTTTCTTTTTAGTGTACTCGTTGTTAGTGTAAAAGTTGTAATTTGAAACAGTTATACTATAAAGAGGCCCCCTGTCAGGACTGTCTTGAATAACAATAACAGTATACTAATACAATTATTTAATACTCAGACTACTTTTACAGTTTAACATTACAACAAAACTCGGTACGCTCTGATACAATCATCTTTACTCGACATCTTGCTCAGTTGCTTGTCTAAGACCGAATGTCCTCACATTCCATTCCCACCGACATAAATTATTACGCCAACACTCGGTGAATGTCACTTTCTTGTTCTTTGTTTCTCTACCCGTGAAATATGGCACCGGCACCTAACGGAACCCATAAACTAATCGCAGTGAAAAGATTAAATTAATAGATGAATTCCCAGAACTAAATTTAAAACCCTAACAATCAGGAGTATACACAAAGACAGAAAGAACGAGACAAAGGATGACCATATTATTTGGAAATCAAAAAGTATTATGATTTAGAAATATATGTAAAAAAATTATTGTCTTTTTTATCATTCACTAATCACTTATCCTTAAATCTCTTGAATACCTACTCTCATATATACCTATTTTTACACTAGCCGCATGATTAGAACAATTTGCGGGAATGTCACTTGACATTTCGATCTACTGTTTAATTGTTTCTGCCACTTCATGTCAGTTGTAACGCGTCATGTTTGGACATTATCGGCAGAACTATCTATTAACTTACCCTTGACATGTATTCACAAATATTTTATTATCATACCCATAATTTTAACTATAAAATCAAAATCAGTCTAAATCTTTTCAAACCACTTTACTGTAAATAGGAGACTTATACAAAGTTGAATCGTATATAAATTATTTCTTACAGCGTTGTTCGGGATGGATCTTGACAACACTCTCGAGGCCAAAAAACTTTTAAAGCGATAAAACCGATTTATGTTATCGGTGGTATAAAATACATAATACAATAACATTTTAATAATATTTATAATCTCGTATGTAGTTTGTGTACATATCACTCCTAAATTAGCAAGAAATATACTTCGAGCGTAGTTATGCAATTATATTCACATTATTCCCTAAGGGTATTAAACCCTTTATAATCAACGAAGACATTATTACGCCAACTGTACCATAAGTCTGCTTCGGAGAATATAATTTATATGTTCAATGGAAATGAAATAGGTGAAGCAAGTTTTGTGAATGATTTGAATGTTCGAGACCATTTTTTCGAAGATACGAAACCAAAAACTACTCCATAGAAGTACATACATATATGTCACCGGATATCACCCTGAAAAAGAGATTTAGTTTCACTACCCTATTAAAATAAAACTTAAAAAACGCGCGTTATTTATTATTTACATTGTTAAATATTGCATTGAGACATCTTTGCATTGGCTTTTATACACCATAATATATGTACATCTTGTATCTGCTGTGCAATGTACATAAGTAGATCACGATGGCAACAATCACAATCCCGAACATCATTACGTATCAGATCGGCTCATGAACAAATACAACAGGTGATGATAATGGCATTATAACTGGTTAATAACGTTATGGTTATTGAATGACCTACGTGCTTCGGATTGATGATGGTGACCTGTTGTATTGACCGCGTGTGTGGTTCGAGTGTGGACCGTGGTTCGTGTCTCAACTGTAATTAATACAACAATGTGTACTACAATAAGACTTGATACAGAACTAACTGCCGTGGAAGTTGTTCAGAAATATATTTATTTATGTTAATATGAATAATTTTGAATTAATTTTATACTCGTATATGAAGCCATCATCTGCACAAATAAAATATATTGTATGAACATACCACAATGCGCCTGTAAAGCATCGCACTGGTGAGTATTTAACAAAATATAGATGCACAACAAAATTTTATTTACCTAAGCATAAAATTGAAATGTTAAATAACAGAACAAAAAGGAATTATTTCTGTTGGATTGTGCGTTTTCAACCTTAACTTCATCCCACAGTGTACTCTATAAAAGCCAAAAATATATAAATCTTCATTGGCAGAAGAAAATCCTTTCTTTATGCGTACTTAAATAGTTGGGTAAACTAAGTTTCGCGACTTGCGTTATTGGTATTTTAAACGCTAACAGCGAATAACACTAAATAGTAGGACCGATTACACTATTATTAAAACTTTGTATTGCCCCACAGCATAGCTAGAGGAATTCTGAATGACAGGAGTTAAAACTGTAGTACACCACCAAGACCTAGATATTTACCATGTACAGGCTACCATATACACAAGTATGACATGGCACAGCCCAAGAAACATTTTTATGCAGTCGGTCAACTGATAGGACTTCGCTGGAC